>VIIQ02000796.1:50000-112363 GCA_007449985.2 Desmodesmus armatus
TGTTCAGCCACGGCATGACACACTAGGGACACCCCAGCCACAACGGTGCGCTTAAAGCAGTGTGGTGTGTTGATAGTACACTGCTTCAACAGCTGTTGTTTCCATTGAGGCTGGGTTGCTTGCACTGGGCTGATTCAACTGCTCACTGCGCTGCTTCTTGTTTTGAGTGTGGGTTCCATGCGACTGGACGGTGCTGCATGCCGTGTTAAATCTACTGTGCCCTTGCTTATGTGGCTGCAGAGTACACCTTCAGCCCTTGGGACATGGCTGGCACTCAATTTTTAAGCCTGCCCTGCCGTGGGTGGAGGTGTTTCTGACCCGATGCAGCTGGTGCACAAGGGCATGCTGAGTGGTGAGTGCTGAGCTGGCTAGCTGTGCTGGGCAGGGTTTTCAGACTTGGCTGGGCTGATCTGGGACATGTTGGCGCTGTTGCTTTTGGCAGCTGAGGCTTCGTACATGCTAGTACCAACCATACTGCCAGGTGCTGACACGGCAGGGATGTCTTCTTGTTGTGTCTGCAGACCCCCCGTGTACGTGGAGGTGGGCCAGAGCAAGTGAGCTGACTCTGTGGCACTGCCAGTGGGGCAGGTCCAAGAATGAGGCAGCCAACCTTGTGGGGAGCGCAGCCTGCACACCACAGCCAGGATGGCACAGCTCACTGCTACAGGTGAGGGGCAGCAGAGGACCCATGGGCAGTGATTATTTAGGACACACTTGTGTAGGTGGCTGAGGGGAGACGGGACCCTTCAAGAGGGTTTTGCACATGGTGTTTTCTGCACAGTGTAGTTATCGACACCTAGCTGCCTGACTGTGTTGTGTATGTATACAAGCAATGTACTTCATGTAACAAGTGGATGTATTTTGCACATGGCTGCCCAAGCTCACAAGCTGCCTGCTTTGTGTATCTGCATCTGATTTTTGCTGCAGGCTTTGCATTAGACCCCCCCCCCCCCCCCGCGCCGTCGCAGGGCTGCTGACAGTAACAGCTGCATTGCTGGTGAAAGGGGGGCAGATGAGGATATGCAGCTGTGCAGCCAGCCCTCAAGCAGCGGCGCCAGCAGCAGAACCCCAGCTGGGCAACAGAAAGGGTTGCAACTGGGTTGGCAGCTGATGCAGTTGTGGGTGAGGTGCAAGGAGAGGAGGAGCAGCAAATGTTCATGCAGCTGCTGCCCCAGTTTCTTCCAGCCTACAGCAGCAACCCCTCTGAGGCTGCCAGCAAGCAGTGTTGACTTCAGGGCCATGCCAGATGCTTGGAATACACAGGTGCCACTGTTGCACGGGGCTGCGAAGGCATTCACCTACAAACAGGTCTGCAGCTCAGGAAGCACTTCACCAAGGTCAGCACCCAGCACGGGCAGTCACTAGCTACCCAGCAAGTTCAGGACAGAGCAGCAAATGGCAGCAGCTGCTGCTACTGGCAGCAATGGAGGGGCTGCAGCTGCTGATGCTGATGCTGGCAGCAATGGAGGGCAGCAGCTGCTGATGCTGATGCTGGCAGCAATGGAGGGCAGCAGCTGCTGATGCCGCTGCTGCTGCTGGCAGCAATTGAGGGCAGCAGCTGCTGCTGCTGCTGGCAGCAATGGAGGCTGCTGCTGTTGCTGCTGCAAGTACAGATGGAGCATCAGCTGGCTGCAGTAAGGAAGATGCTGTTGCTGTTGAAGCAGCAGCAGAAGCAGGCAGAGGCAATGTCCAGCAGCAGATGGCTTGGCAGGGTATGTTTGGGAAACCCAGTGCAGCACCAGTGGCAGCAGCAAGCAGCCAACCAAGGGGTCCAGGGAAGGGTGGTGCTTGGGCCAACAAGAAGTGTGTGCTACGCACACTGGTGAGCATGCAGCAGCAGGTAGCATCTGGCCAGCTGCCGCAAGATCAGCCTCTGACAGTAGATGCAGCAAGTGCATTCGCCGGGGGTGTGCAGGCAACGCATGCACACAAGCATGAGTGCACCTTCTGCAAGTGCTCAGGTTGCCAGAAAGGCAGTTGTGTGCTTGTGATTTGGTTGTGTTTGGTTGGGTGATGTCGTAGTGGTCCTATGTGACACATGCTACTAGCATGTTTTGCCCACAGTAATGGTGATACCAAGCTTCGGCTTCGGCAGTTAACTAGGTCTGGAGAGTACCACTATGTGGTGAAAGTATCCAGTAATGAGGGAATGACAGCACAGTGGCAGCATATGCAGCGGCAGTTCCATCTCCCCTTCCCTCCTCCTAGTAATCGTTAGCATGATATGTCTCTATTTCACTGTGCTATAACCTGATTACTGGGCTTCATATGTGCCACATGTGGCCTGGCATACTTGTTTACGATGATCAGCCATGTTGTCATGCCTCTGATGCCAGCACTTGTCTGGTGCAAGCAAAGGAGTGGTTGCAGGATGGATTTTGGACTGTGCAGGCAGCAGTGTGTCATAGCTCAACAAGCATGAAGCAACGTACAGCAACCAAGCAACTTGACAGAGGACTTTGTATTAGTCCCGAACATATTATACATCACATGCATTCAACAAATGGATTGCACAAGCCACGTCATGGCAGCAAGGGCTCTCTACTAAATCAGCGCGCCTAAACCACGAGACACACGCACGCATGTCAATTCACGAGCTGACGCGCGTGAATTGAGTTCAATTCACTTTAATTCACTCAATTTTCGGGGCGGCTTCGCCGCCCCATACCCCCCTTTTCCCGCCGTTCGCCCCATACTAGTGAATTAAACCCGGGGCAGGGATCAAGCCACTTACCGCAGCGGACTGTCAGGCCTCTCAGGGTGCTCTTGCTTGCTGCTAGGACCCCAGCAGTCAGGAGCACAGATGACTTCATCTGCCAGGCTACCCCTTGCCGCTAGGCCAGTGGCAGTGCATTGTGAGAGACAGTGTGTAGATCTGTTGTGTGCTGCCACTGCTAATTAGTCATGCCACAGTGCATTGATCATGGAAGTCGGTTGTTGAAGCATGCGCTTTCTGGGAGTCTTGTGGAGATATCGGTCTGTCTAAAGCATGATTGGCACCTGGCTGCTTGGGTGGCGTGGTGCCGATCAACACCGGCTGTGTTTTGCTGCCTGCTGGTCACTGACCATCATAGTCAAGATGTTGAACATGGCGTTTTGGCGGTGTCCAAGTGGGCTTTGTCTATCTGCATGCCTAGACCGGCAGATCCGTTGAAGGAGCTTCAAGCTGTCCGCTGACATGTCATCTCTGTTTCATTCAGACTTGCATTATGCCGAGCTCATGGTCACACACGATGTCAGCACATCGTGATGCTTTTGCCAAAGCTGACGGTCAGCTTGCAAGTGTTGGACTTTGAATGCTGCCAGCCCTACAGACGTTTGGGGGCAGTAACTATTAGAGTAACAAGGCAATTGTGTTGGAGTAACTCAAGGCGCTGCTTGCATGGACTTACTCCGCCCCTCATGGGCGCGTTGCGACTTACTCCGTATTGACGTGGACTTACTCCCGAGTTACTCCAAAAAGTCCAGTGATAACTACAAAATGTGCGGACTTACTAATAGTACACGCAAAGAGTACTATTATTACTCTTTATTACTCTTTGCGTGTACTATTAGTAAGTCATACAGCTCCAAATGATAACTGGCGCCAATCTGGGCAGCCTGCAGCAGCATGCCAGTACTGCTCAAGGTGTCTGTGAGCATGCTAGCAGGCACCACATCTCCAAGCACGGCACCTAGACCACACGGGCAGGTGTACACATATACAGCATGCAGTTGTGCATACACAACATGCAGTTGTGCATGTGTGTGCGCAGGCATGCCATGTGCACACACGCTGCGGCAAAACCAGGACTTGGTTGCGCACCAGCCTGCACTAAGGGCCATAGAACACTGCAACAACAGCTGCAGCTTCAGGCCATAGGATACTGGAACAACAGCCGCGGCTGGTCCCGCTTGGTTCCACTCTGGGTCCCCTTGCAGCACTAGCCCTCCACCCAACAAGTCGCCCAACAAACAACAGACTTGGCTGCTTCCTTCTTCTTCGTCTTCTTCGTCTCCTCAATGCAGGTGTTGCCCACTCCCCGCCTGCCGCTGCCCACCTGCAATGCACAGGCATGAGTAACTTCAGTGTGCTGCTGAACTGTGTGCATACAGTATAGACGACGGTGGCAGCACGCCACACTACTCAACGATAAGCAAGGACAATGTTGCAGGTACAACATCCGACTGGTGCATTCGGCCGCTGTAGGTGTGCAATCGTTAGGTGTGCAAATTTGCAGCAGTTGTCGCGGCCCTGTCTGTGACAGTAGCATGCAGTTGCAAATGTAGATCTGCACATGTACCTGGGCAACCCAAAGAACCTGGCAGTAGTCAGTACACCTACCGGGGCCTGCAGCCATCAGTACTGCTGCAACAGAGGGGTCAAGTGCCATGAGGCGCATTCTGGGTTTGGGGGATTTGTCGGCGGCATCGGATGTGCTGCTCAGCCCCAGCTCCTGTTGGTGGCTGGCAAACCCCACTGTCTCGGCCCGTTGCCCGCCTGCAAGCGACACAATGCAGCATAAGCCGCTTGCTGAGCTAGTGAGCTGCAGACACTGCCGGTAAGACTGCACACGCACAAGTAAGTTGCCTAGCAGCTTGAGGAAGCTGCCACATCCCACACATGCGTTCTACACATGCTGCTGGCCTGTGGGGTGGGTTGTTCATACCAAGCCCTGCCGTCTGGCGATAGCATCACCATGCTGTGTCCGGGGACGCTGCATCCACCACAGTGTGTGCACTTGTCATGACATGTGTGATTGCTGTTGCTGTTACAGTTACATGATTGAGGCCAGGCCTGATCACACAACTATCCGGCAGCCATGCCTCGCGACCTCACCTGTAGTGTTATCGTTGTCTGTGCCCTGCTGCCGCTTGGCTAGCTCCTCGCTTGTGTTGGCCTTGTTACGCTTAGAACGAGCCTCCAGCACTCGCAGGCAACCAACTTCCCTGTAGGCTTGTCTCCAGCAGGTCCCAAAGCTTTGCAAGAACGGTCGGTGTGTCCCAGTGGCCCTTGAAGCGCTCAGCACAATGCTTGACTGCAGGGGACAACAGGGCAGCAGCAGCAGCAGCCAAAGAGGTCAGTTGGGCCGACCAACCGAGGATGCAGGCGTTGCCGCACCATGGCAAGAGTGTAAAACACATGTTCCGGCTGCAACGTATCACAAACAGTCTGGTTTGATCCTGCAGCATGGGGCAACACAACCCAGCTTTGAAGCTGGTGGGTAGGAGCATTGACCTCACCGTGCTGCTGATCACCCATCTGCAAGCTGCAGAGCTTGTGCTGGTCCTTCATCTATCCAGAAGCCACACAACAGCACCTCCTGCACACACATACACAGGCAGCACAGGGGTGTCTGAACACTAAACAGCAGCAACATAGAAAGTTGTAGCAGGCTGTGTCAGCACAAGCCTGCTGTCCACCTGCTGTTCAACAAGACAAGCCCTGCATGCGTGGGCTATCGTAGCTGCCAGCATTGCTGAAGAACACAAGGCTCTGAGTCATGGCCCACAAGCACAGCTGGCAGGTGGATGCCGTGGTTGAACTCACGCTGCATTTGACCCAGCCCGTCAGTCCTCAGCACGTTGTAAGAGGCCGCAACAGCTTTGGGCATCTCCTCCGCTGCCATCACAGGCGCTGCCTCCAGGAACTGCACTGGGTGCACTGGAGGCAGATCTGTCAACTACAGCTGCAGCTGCACTGTGTAGCTGCTGCAGACGCAAAGCATCGTGCTCATACCGCCCAGGACGCTGTACGTAAGTTTGTGATATCGATAGCGGACCAGTGCGAACTGTGGGTGAGACGGAAGGAATCAACTACCGGTTTGTGAGGTGCAGCTGTTGCATTGGAGCACGTATCGATAAGCTGGAGGATCCGGAACGGCAATGAATCGTGACGTATGAGGTGCAGACGCACGTGGCATCAAGACGTTCAACGTCACCCTGAGCCCAGTCAGTGACAGCCTGTTCAAAACATACGGCAGGTATGAACCCAGAAACTCTGGAGGCAGGCTTCAATGCTTGATTATATGTGTGTGGAAGTGCTGGCTTTTCCCTGGCAGCATGCCATTAAAAAGATGAGTGCATTGGGACTCCCAGCCTGGATCCCTGGATCCCTGGCAGGGATCTGCGGGCCAGCTGGTTGGCAGTGCTACTCCTCCAAGCCTCTCTTCGGATTTCCTGATGCGTCTAACAATCAGTTTCGCTGCAGTGCATGGCCCAATGTAAAGGATGGCCACTCCCGCCTATCCCTTGCAGTCACTGCTGCTGCACTGCGTGCCTTACAGCCTCCACCTGGGCTGCACTGTGCACATCCACGCCACATGGCAACAGAAACAGTTTCAAGTACACAAAAGCTTCTCAAGTGTCGTCCACAGGGAGTGAGAAATGTCAAGCCTTGAAGGCAGCAACAGGGAAGAACACATCCAGCTTGCACTGCTTTTCAAAGGGACATGCGCCTCATGTTGGGGAGGTACCAGGTCTTCGGCCGTCGCTCTTGCCTGCCTGTGTTGTCACTGCCACGATCACTGGCGGGTGTGCACAGCAGGCTGACCCAAACCTAAAGATTGAGGTCCAACAGCAGAAGTGATGGTGCGTGCTGCACTGGCTACTGTGACCCTCAGGTGCTGTGCCACACAGCAATTCACAGCAGCTGCAGTTGTGCTGTACTTGACTGTGCCAAACACCAGCGCTGTGCAGGTTGGGGAACAGGTAACACCAGCATTGTGTTGTGCTTGCAAGCCCTGCTGCTAGCCAGCTTTGAGCCTTGAGGTGTTGCCGGTCGGCCTACTCAACCGTACTGCACGTGTGCCACGCGCAAGGTCAAGCATCGGTGCCCTTCTTGGGGTAGAACCTGCTACTGTGTAACTGAGTATGCCTACAGCTTCCAAGTGAACACAACATCAGCCACACCCACAGCTGTATGACTTATTACTCTATTACCTGCATTGCACAGTGTTTTGAGAGTAACTGGGGAGTAGCTGGGGAGTAAGTGAGCAATTGGAGGAATAAGTGACCGTCGCTCTGGACTTACTCCAGGAGTTTCAGTTGAAAACGTTGGTAGGGCAGGCGGCTGCACAAGTCAAACGTGTGGGAAACTTCACCAGCTTTTTTTGGTGGCAAGAGATGCTTGCGTGAACACATGTAAGTTTTGTTCATACTGAGTGTCAACATTCTGTTAGCAGTACTTGAATGCAGCCAGTGTGCCCAGGGTGCACAGATGCCAAAGCCCTCATGTTCATGTCTAGGTGGTAGATGCACCCATTCAAATACAGTGATAAGCAGCAGGCGGGCTTGTGAGTCATCCTGACGCATGGTGTTGTCATGTGCAATCATCTGTTAAAGTTCTTACATCGCAAAGAGAAGCCACACAGGACGACCTCAAAATGAAGGGGAAACCTGTCAAGACAACCGTGTGATCACCCAGTGGATGGCCCATAAATGGCATCCAGTTTGCCGTCAACAGTGCTTCACACAACTAGCATGCCCAAGACCAGTGTCACAGCCAACGGCAGAGAGACAGCACAGGCAGCCGAAATCCACCCAAATTGCCAATCGTCCAACATACACACCGAAACTGTCTACAATGCGCAACAACAACCACACAGGTGGCAGTGCAATCAAGAGCGCACTTGTCGCTGTACAAGGACACCGAGACAGTGTGTGCCCTCATTCTGGTGGCAGCATGAGGCTGCCACTCCCGTGGGTTCAGCAATTGCAGATGCAGGACGTATGCACAGAGTTCACGTGCGTCCCGCACAAAGCTGCCGATTGCTGCCACTGTAAACAGACCACCACTGGGTCCCATAGTTGTCAAATGTAGCATGAGCACACTTGGTTATGTGTCCCGCACACAGGTGCCAAGGACACCAAGTAGCCTCGCCAGCAGATTCCAGCAAGCACAGCCCACGATGGCCACACAGATGAGCCACACACTCACCGCTGCTGCCACATACACAAGACTATTATACGGCCTGGTGACACTCCATCCTGACTCTGGTCTGGTCTAGTACAACATGCACATCACCAGATGGCCATAGCACCCCACAGAGTGTATGGGTGGAGCCGTGCCTTTGTATGGCCATCTGCTCGTCTGGGTCGCAGTCTCTGCAGTATTGCTGCTACACAGTCTATGGGGGCTTTCAAATACTGTCCATCAAGCCATATTGCCTCTTGAGAAGGTTCTCACACACCAAGGCTGCCTACTAGCCTGCCAACCAATCAATCCTGCCAACCAATCAACCCTGCCAACCGGTTGATGTTCATGACGCATGTGTGTCATGAGACACCTCTCTGCACACATCCGCACATTCAAAAGCACAAGGCAATGTGACAAGGACCGATTGCGATGGTGATGTGCCTACACCAATGCCCCTTGCTCAAGAACAACAACCATCCTACAGGCCGCCACAAGGCAGCAGGGGGCCCATGCAACCTGGGGACATGTGCTCTGTCAACACACCCCTAGGTTGGTTGGTGGCATCAGTTGTTGGGGTGTGCTTGGAAACACACACGGGGCATGCATTGACCACAAGGTCTGTCACAACAAGTACACCTATATACCCTCTCACTCTGCAATTTTTCCTATTTGTAGGTACATCCACCAGCCTCCCACATACACACAACATACCCGACAGTGTCCACACCCACACCCAACTCACTTGGGCATGTCTGGCCGCAACGCAAGCCAACCGATTGCCCAGACTGACACGAACGACAGTAGGACAGCAATTCAGCGACACAGGTCAGCCGAGACGTGCATGCTCGCCCTATGCGCATGTGAGGTCTGTGAATAGCTGAACACGTGTGACCTCTGTGTAATCTGGCTGAAGGGTGGTGATATGGTCCTCCGCAAAACATCATACACGCTATCAGGCACCCACGCCTTGTGCCTTGTGATGTGTAGCCTTGTGAAACCCCCTTTTCTACAGCCAACCGACTTCAATTGTTGGGGAGCAAGCCCTGGCAGTGTGGAGCAGTTCCGCTCAGACACACCTTTAAAACCCACTTTGAACACCTTTCAAAAGCCCCCTCCCCTCCTACGCACTCGCTGTCAGTTGAATTGACATCCAAGGAGACACAGGATGTCAGAAAGCCAAACAGCCAGAGTGTGTTGTGAGCTTTGCACGCTTCGTATCCACAAGACATGCAACACTGGCGAGATCCATGCAACACCTTGAAGGACGCTGATGGTCGCTGGCATTGCAGGCATCTCCACTGCATGCTACACGGTCTATGCCAACACACACAGCATGTGATCTCATCCTTGCCCAATCATTTGGCACCTCTGCAGAACCACCCACACCCACACGGTCCAACACAAATCCAACCAAACCGAGCCAAGTGGCTCCCGCAACCCCCTACCGCCTTCTGCTCGTGTACTCCACACCGAACACAGCTACCAACACCGTCTGCCAGTGTTGTGCTCTCTCCTTACAGAAACACCACATCTGTATTGTCTCCCAACCCCTCAGCTGTAGTGTGCCGTCTTGGGCGAGGAACGCGCCGCTTCCAGCCCAGCCTCACCCCCCTCTGGCCATCAGCTGCTCATGCAGCTGCCTGGCAACCTGCGGCAACGCACAGCCGCCACTGCCGCCGCCCTTGCGTTGCAGGGCCTCCAGCAGCGGCACCACCACCCCAAACAGCTCAGGCAGCGCCCCACACACCCTCGCCTCCCCCATGTGGTCCACCAACACCCCCAGCAGCTGCAGCAGCGCCTGAACTTGCGCCTCCTTTCCTGCCCTGTTCACATCATACGACTGCAGCTTCTGCACCACGAGCACCATAGCCTCTAGGCACAGGTCCTCCCTGCTCCTGCTGCCCCCTGCCCCAGGGGCCGGGTCCTTTACAGCCCCTGCTGCAACAGCCTCCGCCCCTCCACGGGGACACCCCGCCACCACTAGCGCGCGCAGCAGGACCGCGCCAGCCACGGTGGGGGACCCCTCCTCCCCGCCGCTGCTGGTGCTGCTGCGGCCGCGCTGGAGGACGTGCTGAGCTGCACGGAATGCCTCGCCCCACATGCTGCACCCGCTGCCGTCGCTGCTAGCCTTACTTGTCACTGCCGATCCCCAGTTGACCCCACCAGCTAGTGCGGCAGTGAGGCGCGCAGCTCTGCAGGCCGCCAAGCATTCGCTGCTCAGCATGATTGCGATGCAGCTGTCGCCCAGGGGCAGAGCCGTGCTGCTCACCTGCTCCGTAAAGGATGAGGTGAGGAGGTCTAGCATGCCAGGGCGTGCGTGGCAATCTGCAAGCGCGTGGAGAGCAGCAGCAGCGGCACCAGCCGCTCCAAGGTGTTGCTCATACCTCGACAGCAGAAGCAGCAGCGGCCGGGCGGCTTGGGTCGCGGCCATCGTGCTGCACAGCTCGGCCGAGTGGCTGCTGCTGCCAATGGCAGCAATGGCCTCGGCCCCGGCGGCTGAGACGCCAGACTGGCTGCTGTGTAGGAGGGTGGCCAGGCCATGCCACGCGCTGGCGCTGCTGCCGCCGCGGCTGCAGAGTGCGTGGCAGAAGGTCAGGTAGGAGGCCTGGGGGGAGGTGTGCAGCCCGACTGCTGCTGCGAGACCGGCGCTCTCGGAGGCTGCTGCTTCAGAACGCACCAGGATGGTCACAAGGCGGGCCTGAAGGGGTTGGCAAAAGGAAAAAGCAGAAAGGGGAAGGGTGTGTGAGTCACACGACTGGGTGGGCAGGGTGATGCAGAAGGAATTACTGGCAATACATTATGTGAGTGTATTTGTGAGTGTATGGGGTGACTATCACTGCCGCCGCTGCTGCAGCTGTTCTCTTGCCTCGATGCCCTGAAAGCATAACCCCTGTGTTGCTCACACCCAACCTCCCCTGCTTGACTCACCGCCTTGGTTTGCACATCGCTCCAGCTGCTCCAGATGCACCCCGCGAGCGCCTTCACAGTATCGCAGTGCGCAAGCAGTGGCAGCGCCAGGGATCGAACTGGGGACACATCAGGCCTCGCCAGGCTCTTGAAGCAGCTGTCATAACCGGGGGCAGGGGCGTCAGCCGCAGCAGCACCTCAAGAGCAGCTGACACCATTTGGTGACTGCGCTCCTGCCTCTGCCGCTGTGCAGCATCCATCTGCTGTTCGCTTACTGCTCGTGCTGCTGCTTTGCCGCTGCTGCCGCTCTTGCTGTTGGCGCAGCCGCCAAGAGCCGCCTTCATCTGGCCCCACCACTTGCGGCTGCTCTTGGAGGTTTGGTCCTTGCCGCCCTTGCTGCTGCTGCTGCTGCCATTGCTGCCGCTGCCGCCGCCGCTGCTGCTGCCGCTGCTGTGGGTGTCTGACTCCACCTCGACAAACTCATCCTGAGCAGAGGCCTGCATGAAGGGAGAAGAGTGAGAAGGAACAAAAAAGAGTGAGAGGACAAGGGTGGGCTTTGACGTATGAGCATGTCATGCATAGCATAACTTTGGCGTGAGTTTGGAACCCCAGGAGCCCCGGGCAGGCGACACAGAAAGGCAATGAGAGAACTTTGATGAGAATACAGGTGGCGCAGTAATGTGGGGGCCGGAGAGGGCTGGGACTTCCAGCCCCTCGACTCCAATGCCATCTTGAGCCTTGTTGGTCCCCCCCCCCCGTCGCCAGAGATGTTGCTGGTGCCAAACAAACTCGCAGGGCAACCGAGCTCATTCATAATGTGCGACATATCACTCATGATCAATTCCATTCTGCTGGCTTGTGAACAGTGCAGCGACTGGTGGTGTCGGTGAAGTTGCCCCCACGTGCGCCCACTGCAACATGTGGAAACGTTTTGTGGCTCGCAGCTGTGTGTTCGCTGTTTTCTGTTCCGTCCGCCCTTTCTTGTCGCAACCCTGCAGGTGCGAGAAGCAGTGCCGTTGGCGCCATTCAGTCCTTCCAGTGTATTATATCTCTGTTTTCGCAATCTGGAAACACACTGAGTGTGCGTGACAACCTTTTGATGGTGGGGTTTGTCCGAACGGCCCCCTTCCGTACTGGTTGTGTCCATCCGTTGCTGGGTTCAGTTGCAACAAGTTGCGTGCGAAACCCTTGTAACACCTTCATTCATTCATGATCAATGAGGTCGGCTGCCTCGTAAGATTGTTCGGTGCCAACAACAACTCTGGCGACGGGGCATGTTGGTTAAGAGCAGGGCAGCATCCGAAATGCAGCCTGATGTTGGTGAACAAAGCTGATTCCACTAGGATGAAATGTCATGGAGAGAGAATGGATACCTGAAAGGCCCTCCAAACCCACACCGCGGTCTGGCCCCTGCAGACCCCGCCTTCTGTCATGCCATTGCCTGGTGTTGCAGCGCTCCACCCTCAATCATTGAGCCCCCCCCCCCTCGGTGATGCAAGAGAGTCAAGGGGCACAAACACACAGGCCCATCACCACATGCTTGCTGCCAGTGATGCCGAGGCACAGGGGCTAGCACAGTCCAAGCCCATGTGTCACTTATCAAGGCCCAATGGTTTCTTTTACAAGGCCCAATGGTCCACCCATCAACCCATACCCGACCATACCTGTAGCATGAGCTCCAGCAGCTGAGTGAGAGCAGCAGTGTCCCAAGGGTCCAACCCACGCTTCCCTCCTCCCCCCCTCCCACCTCACTGGCCCAAGCAGGCCAGTTCACAAGCAAAAACCCGCACACCCCCTTTTGCCTACAGTAAAATGACTATCACTATAACACAGCGCAAGCATGAGATGCCCCCCCCCCCCTTATTGCATGCCCAATTCCCCCACGCAACACAGCTGTGTAGCTGCACACACATGCCCATAACCAAAACCGTACCTGTAGCCATAGCTCCAGCAGTTGAGTGAGAGCAGCAGTGTCCAGGGGTGCACCCACCCTGTTCCCTCCTGCCCCCTCCACCCCTTGCTTGCCTCACCTAGCCAAACAAGCAAAACCCACACCCCCCTCTTGCAGCGCTTGCACAAACAGCAAGCCCCCCCCCCCCCACCCCGCGCAAACTGAGTGCCCCACTCGTCCACCATCTACCCCAAAATCTGACCTTACCTGTAGCAGGAGCTCCAGCAGCTGAGTGAGGGCAGCAGTGTCCCAAGGGTCAGACCACAGCAGCTGCTCCAATCCCCCACTAACCGCCGCAACCGCCGACCCATAACTGCCACCACTGCTGCCATGCGCCAGCCTGGCAGCCGCCATTGCTGCCACCGCGGCATCGCTGCCATAGCCGCCGCCATTGCTGCCGTAGTGCTGCCCGTAGCCATCTTCTGCTGCTGCTGCTGCTGCTCTGACAGCAGCGATGGTGTCGTCCCCTCCCTCTGGCACAGACTGCAGGAGGAAGTTGCCCCCTGGTGCGCCTGTTGATGTGGTGCGCTTGTGGTGCCTGTGCTTCAGGGCGTGGGCCTTTTGCTCATGGAGCTCCTCCAAAATGCTGAGGATCTGTGTGTTTTGTGTTGTGGGTGGGGGGGGGGGGGGGGGGGGGGGGGGGGGGGGGCACAAGGGTGGCAGTGGACAACACACGGGAATTAAGTTTTGCAAAGGGAGTATAGCCCCAGAGTTTGCTAGAGCAGAATTGCAGGGAGGGGTGCCCCCTGGGGCGCCTGTTGATGTGGTGCGCTTGTGCCTGTGCTTCAAAGCATGGCCCTTTAGCTCGTGCGATTTCCCAAGATTCTCAGGTGGATGGGCACTGTGTCATGGGGGGATGGAGGGGGGGGGGGGGGGGAGTGTGCAGGAACAGAAAGGCCTTGAATTGTAATTGCAAAAGGGCAACAACTTCCTCATTGAAGAGTTCAGCCCAGGATTGTGCTAGAGCAGGATTGCAGGGAGAGTTGCCCCTCCAAATGATGTGCGGCGCCTGTTGAGACTGTGCTTCAGGGCGCAGCCTTCTGCTTGTGCAGCTCCTCACAAATGCTCAGACCCCCCCCCCCCCTCCCCCCAATCCTTCAAACACCCAGGTTGCGCAATTGTGTCAACACACCTGGTGCAGGATGAGCTGTTGAGTGCCCAGCTTCACATCCGCCATCTGCACCACTGGGGAACCATAAGGACAACCTCAATTTGCAGACGCCCTCCTTGTATCACCCCAACTGCTTATACCTGGTGAAAGATCAGGTAACGTGTGTCCTCCAATGCCCCCCCCCCCACACACACACACACGTTGAGCTATTGAGTCAGCACACACCTGGTGCAGGATGAGCTGTTGAGTGCCCTGCTTCACATCCGCCATCTGCTGCACCACCAGCAGCAGCTCAACATCTCATTTGACCCCCCCCCCCCCCCCCCACACACATACACACAAACACAAGATATCTGGTGCAGGGTAAGCTGCACTGCCCCCCCCCCCCTCCCATGCCACAATGCACTGCCTAAACCAGCTCCCTTACCCCTCTCTGACACACAATCTGACTGTCAACCCACCTGGTGCAGGATCAGTTGCTGAGTGCCCTGTTTCACATCTGCCATCTGCTGTACCAACAGCAGCAGCTGAACATCAGTTAACGAAGTCTCGCCAGGAGGGATCTCCCCCGGCTTAACCCCTTTACCCTTACTGCTGCTGCTGCTGGCACCTCCCTCCTTACCACCGCTGCTGCTGCCGCCAGTCCTGTTATTCTCCTGGCGGCTGCTGCTGCTGCCATCACTGCTGCTGCCAGTATCCATAGAGCTCGTACTAGCAGCAGCAGCAGCAGCGGCAGCAGTACTGTTGTTTGCTGCTGCGGCGTCCTGGTCGGTGCGGCTGGTGTCACTCGAGTCACTGTCGCGGCGGCTGCTGCTGCTGCTGCTGGTCCTGCTGTGCTTCCGCCGCATCATGAGGTTCTGAGCCTCACGCACCACAAAGCGCAGCATGGCCACCACTTGCTCGGCTGCAGGACACAGCACAGCACAGCATGGCACAGCACGGCACAGCACAGCAGAAGACACCTAAGCATATTGTTAGGGCATGGGGTAGCAAGAGTGTAGAGTTGCGACCAACCTAGCCCAGTGGCCCTGCAGTCCTCCAGCCCCATCCCCCTGCCCCCCCCCCCCCAAAAAACCTTCCTCCCCCCTTTCTACCCGTGCACCCCCCTCCCCGCATGTTACACCCACTCAACCATCTCCACTGAAACCCCGGCCCTCACCCCCTCCTCAAACCCATCCACAATGCCCCCCCCCCCCCTCCCCCCCCGTTGTCTCACACTTGTTTGGTGGCTCAATGTGTTTGCAGATCACCATGCTCAGCCTGTCCACCCTAATCACTGAGACCTGATGCAGAGTCAACTTTACAATGAACAGTTCCAAAGCATTAGGGTTCATATCCTCTAGAATCCCCCACCCCACCCCCCCACCCACCCCGCACCCCCCCACCCCCCCACCCACCCCCCACCACCACCACCACCCGCACCCCGCACCCCCCTCCCCCCCGCACCCACCCCCCTGGCTGCCCTCCTAAAATCAAATACTGCGCACCGTCTGTTGCAGCCTGCATGTATCTGTACAGGCCGGTGCCTGACTTCTCCAGTGCGTCAAGGCGGCCGCCTCCACTGCCCGCCGCATGCACGATTCACCACTTCCCTTCATTTGCACATTCAAACGCCCCCCCCCCCCTTCCACAACGCGCAGCCCCCTCCCCCCCCCCCCCCCCAAGGTACTGCTCACCATCTGTTGCTGCCTCCATGTGTTTGTACAGGCCGGTGCCAAGTTTCTCCAGTGCCTCATGGCGTGTCACCTTGTGGTCACACAAAGAGGAACGCAGGGCAGACACCTCATGCAGGGGACCCTGGGTGCAGCAGCAGCAGCAGCAGCAGCAGCAGCAGCAGCAGCAGCAGCAGCAGCAGCAGCAGCAGCAGCAGCAGCAGCAGCAGCAGGGCAGTACAGGAAGATCAGCGGTACAGGAGAATGAGCAACAATAGACTGTCAGCACCACTTCATGTCCTCCCCCCCCCCCCTTTAATTCCCATCCGCTCACACGCCACACACCCTCCCCTGCCCCCTCCCCCTTACCCTCGCATGTTCAGTAGTACTCACCACATATGCTGTCCCATCTGCCTCCAGTAGTTTTTCAGTGCCCCAACACTGTCAGCCAGGCCCTGCTGCAGCCCCCTCCTCACATCCTCACCCCCCCCCCCTCCCCCTGTCCCACCTCCCTCACCCTGCTCCACCGCCCTCCCCCTGTCCCACCCCCCCACCCCCAACCCCAACCCACCCAGCAGCACCTCCTTTGGACACCACATGCATGGTTTTCCTGCCCCTCACCGAAGGCCCTGTTACCCCCCCCCCCCCCGCCGTATACAGGCACGCTCACCACATCTGCTGTTCCGTCTGCCTCCAGTAGTTTGTCCAGAGCACCAGCAGTGTCAGCCAGCCCCTGCTCCCCCTCCTCACATCCTCATCCCCCCCCCCGCCCCCACACACACACAGCGCTGCTGGATGCACTCCCTGTGTCTACACAAAGCGCCTGCAGGGGTCCCCTGGCCTTTCAGAGAAGGTCCTGCTCCCCCCCCCCCCCCCCCGGTGTAAAGGCATGCCAAACTCACCACATCTGCTGTTCCGTCTGCCTCCAGCAGTTTGTCCAGCGCCCCGGCAGTATCGGCCAGTCCCTGCTCCAGCCCCCTCCTCACATCTTCAGCTGTGAGCACCCTCAGCAGCCAGTGGCTCACACGGCAGCGACCCACACTGGACTGAAGGGATTCCAGGGAGCGACGCAGGGCAACTGGAAGTACAAAAGAAGTGGATTGGGGGGGGGGGGTAGAGGAGGCAGGCGGCGGCATGGTCAGATGGAAGGTGTCATGCGCATGCCTACGGGCGTGGGGGGGTGGGGGTGGGGGGGGGAGGGTAGCGGGCGTTAGTTCGCCGAGCAGGCGTCTAGGGAGTGGTGCAGCTGTCAGCACCCTCAGCAGCCAGTGGCTCACACGGCAGCGACCTACTGAGGACTGAATGGACTCCAGGGAGCAACGCAGGGCAACTGAAAACACACAGAGGGGGAGGAGGGTGGGGGGTGGGTGGGGGGTGGGAGGGACGGGGAGGGGGGGGGCGGGGAGGGGGAGGGGACAGGCGAATTGGTCAGAGGAATGTTGTGTGAATGTGTGGAGGGTGGTGGGGAGGGAAGGAAGGGGCAGTGGCTCACCCTGCAGCAGCCTACGCTAGCTGGACTGAAGGGACTCCAGGGAGCGACGCAGGGCAACTGTGTTTGCGGGGGGACAAGACACGTGGGCATGGTCAGAACACAAGTACTTGCATCAAACAAGGTGCATTGCTCGCTAGTGGGAGCGGTAGTGGGGGGGGGAGAGGGGGGGGGGGGGAGTGGGGGAGGGGGGAGGCGGCTCACTGTGCAGCGACCTACTGAGGACTGAAGGGACTCTAGGGAGCAACGCAGGGCAACTATTTTTGCAGGATAAGGACACGCCGGGGGGGGGGGGGGGGGGCGTCAGAACATAAGCACATGCAACAAACACGGTGCTTTGCTTGCTGGTGCGAGTGTTACAGGGGCAGGGGAGGGGGGGGGGCGCTACCCTGCAGCGAACTACTGAGGACTCCAGCGAGCGACGCAGGGCAACTGCAGTTGTGCCGGGATTGGGGAAACACACATTTGGGGGGGGGGGGCAGACGGCGACATTGTCAGAGGAATGCTTTGTGAATGTGTAGAGGGAGGGGGGGCAGGGGGCGTTTGCTCGCCTTGCAGGAAGCTACTGAGGACCGAAGGGACTCCAGGGAGCGGCGCAGGGCAACTGTGTTTGCAGGGAAAGGGCGTGCGCAGGGGAGAGGGGGGGGGGGGGGGAGACGCAGATACATGCATCAAATAGTGTGCCTTATACTCTAGTTGATACTCTAGAAAGTTGTGCTATGCTACAACCAGCCGGAAGAAAGCTGCCCGCGTTTGGCCTGCTTGGTACTTCGGTGACCCCGGAGCTGGCCAGGGCGACTTCATCCCTGCATCAACGCATGAATCAAGCCAGCAGAGACCCTTCTGTCTCCCCCCCCCCCCTTCAGCCGAGCCCAAGGCGCCTAAGTAGTGACTTCGACTGATGCTTCACGGTGACCGGTCGCTCAAAAACTGCTTCTGCGTGTGCTTGGCGTCGTACTCCGTGCTCAGGCAGCCGCCCCCCCCCCCTCCCTTGCCCCCCCCCCCCCCCCGCCCCCCGCCCCCCGCCCCCGCCCCAAGCCCCCGCGCCGCTACAGCAGCAGGAAGCTAGCAGCAGCAGGGACCAGGCCATGCAATCAGCAGGAGAAGCCTTTGGGCATACAGGAATCACGATAACAGCAAGTGATCCTAAACTGAACGCAAGGCATGACAGACATGGCACGATGGTGCAACAGCAGCAGCTCCGACGGCCTATTGCTCCACCTTCAGGGTCGCAGGAGCCTATGTCCAATCGAGGATTGGTTTCGGAGCTTCCGAAACCGATTCTGGACTAAACATAGGCTCCTGCGACCCTGAAGGTGGAGCAATAGGCCGTCCTGTTGGGCCAGTGTTGAGCATAGCAAACCAATGGCGGTCAACCCTGGCAAAGAGATGCAGCATGATTTTGCTAGCCTTATGCAGCAGCTGGGCATTGAGCACACCCATTCAGCTGTGCATTATCCTCAGTCCAATGGCCAGGCGGAAGCGGCTTGATAGAGGAGTGGCATCAGAAGCTGCACAACAACAGCAGACCGGTTGGCAGGGGGGGGGGGGGGGGACAGGCAGACGGCTGCATGGTCAGAGTACAAGTGTCGTGTGCATGTGTAGGAGCGGGGAGGGATGGAGTAGGTGGCGTTAGCTGGCCTTGCAGCGACCTGCTGAGGACTGCAGGGACTGCAGCGAGCGGTGCAGGGCAGACGACAGTATTGACTCAGGTTGTGAGTAAACACTGCTTTGAAAGCCTTTGTTACAGAGTGCGGCTTGGGGGCGCGCTGGTGGAGTGAAGCAGGGGGGGGCAGCAACCCAGCCTGGGGACCTGTTTTTGAAGGCAGCGATGGAGGGTGGGGAGGAGTGGAGAGGAGGGTGGGGTTCACTGCTAGCACCTGACTGCAAGTTGGTGCTGGCGCAAGTCCCCCCCCCCCCCTCCCTTCCCGCGGGGGAGGGGGGAGGGGGAGGGCATGAACCGCTTACGACCCGCGCGCATCAATTGCCACCCACACCACTGCCTCTGCTGTCGTGCTGCTGTGTCGTATGCCGATTGCAGTGGTCAAGAGCACAGTGGCGTGCAAGGAACCCACACGATTTATGCCCTTTATGTTGACATCTGTGCTTCCACCACCCTCGCCTCCCCCCCACCATAAAGCTACACCCTACCAACTCATCATGCAGCCAGGAGCATGAGTCTCTGTACCCCAAGCACAAAGCCATACTGCGCTGCAACACAGTGCCTGGAATCAGCCTGCGGTAAATTTCCGTGCGCCCTGTGGTCCCCTGAAAACTCAGCACTTGCCGCGTCAACCACCCCCCTTCCTGCCATACTACATGAAGCATCCCCCCCCCCCCCCTCCATCCATGCTGACTATTCTGCCAGCCTGTCGGTTCCTGAGACACCAACCAAGGGCCCTCCTTTTGTGAACAAACAGCAGATGGTGCTTCTCCCCCTCTCTCCACCCCTCGCCCCACAACAACACCAACTTTATGACCTCCAATGCCCAGAAAGGTATCAACATGAAAAACCCTCTCACCTACTGCTCCCAGCAGCTGCTCATCCTCTGCAAACAGCTCGCTGCTCTCTGCCACCACCACCGCCTGCTTCTGCAGCCGCAGCAGCACCGGCTGCAGGATGGAGCTGACCTCGTTCAGGATACCCTGATCGTGTTTGCTGAGCAGCACGCCATCGGACTGCGTCCCGAACAGCTCAAAGCAGCACTGCACTGAAGCAGCAAGCTCATGCACCAGTGACATACTGACGCCCCGCTGCTGGTCTGTGCTGACTGTCTGTAGCTCACGTAAGCGGTAGGATGCTTATCTATCAGGTACAGATGCTAGGGGAGCGTTGAGAGCGTTTCTGCGAAGGCGCCACTAGCAATCTAGCAGCAACTGCCCAGGTGCGCCATCCGCAAACTCCTGGGGTTGCATTAGGAGCGAGATCAAGGCCTTGAGTATGAGAAAGGAACGATGGGGTGCAAAGCGTAAGAAGAACGCGCCTGATCACGGCAATATCGTGTAAGAGCTGACCGGGTCACCAGAAGTGCGGTACTGTGGGTGTGCCAACAAAGAGCGCAGTAAGAGTGCGCGAAAGTGATAGGATGGTACAGGAGCACTGCTGATGCTGGCTGCATGCAACCCCAGTCGCGTAACATGACATGTGGTGTCACTTCGATTGCAATGTACGGCCTTTGCCCAACGCAGCGTAGACGCATCATAGCTGGTCAGAAACGACATGTAATGCATCAAGATGGTTGACATGGCCTGCTTTAGGGCGGCTCACTTTTCAGCTGTAGCTCGATCCTGTCACGGACAAGCATCACAGCCTCGCAGCGCCGCGTGCAATATGAGTCATTTTTGCATCACAAAACTGTGTTTTGCATGTACTTGGGTGGCACCATGTCCACAGCAGGAGTGACCTACCCAAGGGGACCAGCAGTGATTCCCCATTTTTGCGACCAATGCATTGCTAAACCTGTGCAATCAGACCTAGATGGAGCGGTTACCAGTCGATTTATTTAGGGTGGCTCCTGTGGAGTTGGTGTGGTGGGGTTTGCAGGGGGTGGATGTGCCTGCCTGCTTGCAGAGGTGCTGCTACAGAGTGGTGTTTGCAATGTGCAAAGTGCTGTATATAGGCTGACACAACTTTGTAATACAAAATGCATGCCGGGCGACTTGCACAGTGGGAGTTGGCGATGCCTTGTTATCAGCGCTGTTACAATAACTGCCACTTATGAACGAGGCACCGGATGCTCCTGGTGATTCTTGAACTGTCATCATGATGAGATTCAGGCTCTGCTGAAGCTGACTGAAACAGCTGTAAGCTGAGTGAAACACTGCTGAATCACTAGCACAGTAAGCGGGGTCTCTGAGCGGCAAAGCTCACAAATGAACAGACTCAATGGGGTATGTGACTTGTTACAGGACACCAACAACCCTCCTTATCCTAGCGCTCCTGCCGTTCGGTCTGTCCATCGCAACCTGAAGCAAACAGGACGCTGGCTTAAGAATGCCCCATTGTTGCAAGGGCCAATGTAAACGTACGTCAGTCAAAGCATCAAATCAAATCAAATCAAAGTTACACCTGTAGCTATGAAACTCAAGAAAGAAAGAAAGCATGTCATTACTTATGCTCTAGCGCATGACTATGCAACAGGTTGCAGTAAAGATGCGCACGACACAATAGTACAAATGTACTCTTGTATAATGACACTGCAAACAGCCCAAACAGTGCAGTCCGCACTGTGGCCAATACAACAGGCTGTGCGCGTAACGCAACTCAGGCCTGTGTACGCTGTGAATGCTCGAGTAAATACTAACTCATGCACGC
Source organism: Desmodesmus armatus (assembly GCA_007449985.2). Classification (NCBI taxonomy): domain Eukaryota; kingdom Viridiplantae; phylum Chlorophyta; class Chlorophyceae; order Sphaeropleales; family Scenedesmaceae; genus Desmodesmus; species Desmodesmus armatus. The sequence continues at coordinate 71,323 of VIIQ02000796.1, forward strand.
ACAACATAATGTGTGCAAACCGTATGCAGCTGTGCCGAATAACCAGTCACCATGCACAAGATGCAATTAGATGTGACCAGCACTCATGTTCATGTTCATGTCTCGTAGCAGGATGTGACTGGAACTAGCTTGGACAGCTGTAAATCACAACACTCCCTCGCCAGGAACAGCCTGCTACAGCACTCCAAGTGCTCTAAGCTAAACTGAGGATCATAACGCACAACTGGAGGTCCAAGCAAAACCAAAGGTGTCAAACACCATGATTGGTGTAGTGGCGGTCTGTATCGAACAGGGCCAACATCCAATGCAGTTCACCTCACAACTGGAAACATGCCATGCCTAAGATGGCATCAGTCAGAAACAAGTCTTCTTGCTTGCTGACAGTCAGAAACATCAGTCATGTGGTAAAACAACCACGTACTCAGCTTGAAACGGAAAGGTCGCATTGGAATGAAGTCCTAAGTACCCAATAACCTCCATTCCATAAGCCTTCACCAGTGATGGGACCTGCAAAGCAAAACACTGGGCAGGTAGCCGGGTAGTAGATGTCCTCCTTCTGGTAATTGCTCCCTCGGTGTCTTATCCTCAGTAGGTGGTAGGTAGCAGGTAGAAGTGAGTGTGTAGCCATTCTCCTCGTAGCTGTACTTCTCACTGTGTGTAGCTTTACTCCTCAGTACGTTTGTATGTTGCTCCTCTTCACGTGTTGCTCCTCTTGGTGTAGTCTTCAGTAGAACGTGGTAACACAAAGCACTTACATGCCAACAGCTTCCAAAAGCTGTCACCTGTCACCTGTCGGCACGTGTATCCGGTGTGACTCATTCCTGTCAGCACCTGTGCGACATACTCTGGCTAGTGTGTAGCCTTAAGCAGGGTTGCTTCACCGTGTGTAGACGTTCTTCTCCTCTGAAGTCGCTCTTGTGTTGACTTGTACTTGCTCATCGAAGGTAGGCAGCTTGGTATCTTGAGCGGTAGTCAGGGTAGACAGGGCCACAACAGTAGTATCGCTGTTGCCATTGGAAGAGGACTTGTACTTGGCGTTGTCAGCCTTTAGTCTTGAAGTCGCGCTTGACTTGGCCCTTCTTGTGACAGTAGTGGCAGGTGCACTGCTCCTCATTGTAGTCGCCCTTGTTGTAGGTGACTGTGGTGTAGTCATTTGGAACGGACGGTAGCCCTTGAAAAGTAGGTAGGTACCCTTGTCGTGAACGGACGGTAGCCCTTGAAAAGTAGGTAGGTACCCTTGTCGTAGTACCCTCGATCACAGGACAGTCTGGCTGTCGGTAGTACCTCACACTTGTACTGGCAACTTGTGCTTGGTGGTCAGGGTGTACACAGGGTAGTAGTGCCTTGCTCTTGAAAAGTCAGGCTGTTGCGTAGCCCTTGTTGATTGCCAGTGCCTTGGTGCTGTTGTCAGGCCTTGAAGTCACCTCCTTGCTTGGGCGTCTTGCACTTGTGGACTCAGCACTTGCCGCTGGCCTTGCACTGGTTGACTCAGCAGTACTGCTCGCTGGGCGAGCGACCCCAGTGAACTCAAACCTGTGGAAATTCTTGGTGCGCTCTTCCCACCAGATGTCGCCGGCTGTCTTGCGCTTGAGCTTCATCTTGGGCTTGGTCAGTTGAAGACGTTGCTCCACGTCGTTCCAGTAGAGCATCTTGTGGTAGGTACTCTTGCACTTGTACTGTAGTCAGGGGCTTGCTCTTGCACCGTAGTCTGGCCTGGTGTAGGTTACTTGTGCTTGGTGCTTTGGGATGGTAGTCCTTGTCTTCTTGGTGGTTGCTTGTCAACTTGACAGCTTGAAGCTCTTGATGTACTTTCATCACTTGCAGTTGCAGGTGGCTTGCACTCGGTAGGCTTGTGTTGCCTAGTCTTCTTGTAGCTTGTAGAAGGTGTGCTTGTCAGTCTTGTTGATGTCTTGAGCGGCTTGCTCCTTGTCAGTCTTGGGCTTGCACAGGGATGTGCTTGGGCTTCTTCTTCTTGAGGGTGTACTGTTGCACCACTTGTACCACTTGTCTTCCCTTTGGGCGTGTACTTGCGCTTGTACTTGTCAGTTGTAGTAGCTGCAGCTGGGCGTCCCCAGTACTGCTCCTTTACTGACGTGGTTTACCTGGCTCAAAGTAGGCGTTTCCTGCAGCCTGCCTTGCAGTAGCCTGCCAAGGCCATGCACTGCTGCTTGTGGTAGCTGTACCTCTTCGGGGTAGCTGGAAGCTTGCTTGCTTCGCCTGTACGACGTTTCTTGTCGGTACACTTGTCGATCCTGGCCTGGATGACTTGCCGTTTCCTTGTGTAGCCGGTCTTCTCCTGACCTGGCGCCTGGGAAGCGTGTGCTTCGCCTGTAACGTAAATTCAGCGTTTCGTCAGTAGAAACGCGTACTGTAGCTGGTCCTGCTTGACCACTACTCTGTTGACGCTGCTGCAAGCGGAGGGCCGCAGTCAACGTGTACGTTGAGACCCTGAGACGGGCTCATAACCTGATGAGATTCAGGCTCTGCTGAAGCTGACTGAAACAGCTGTAAGCTGAGTGAAACACTGCTGAATCACTAGCACAGTAAGCGGGGTCTCTGAGCGGCAAAGCTCACAAACGAACAGACTCAATGGGGTATGTGACTTGTTACAGGACACCGACAACCCTCCTTATCCTAGCGCTCCTGCCGTTCGGTCTGTCCATCGCAACCTGAAGCAACCTGAAGCAAACAGGACGCTGGCTTTAGAATGCCCCATTGTTTGCAAGGGCCAATGTAAACGTACGTCAGTCAAAGCATGTCATTACTTGTGCTCTAGCGCATGACTATGCAACAGGTTGCAGTAAAGATGCGCACGACACAATAGTACAAATGTACTCTTGTATAATGACACTGCAAACAGCCCAAACAGTGCAGTCCGCACTGTGGCCAATACAACAGGCTGTGCGCGTAACGCAACTCAGGCCTGTGTACGCTGTGAATGCTCGAGTAAATACTAACTCATGCACGCACAACATAATGTGTGCAAACCGTATGCAGCTGTGCCGAATAACCAGTCACCATGCACAAGGTGCAATTAGATGTGACCAGCACTCATGTTCATGTTCATGTCTCGTAGCAGGATGTGACTGGAACTAGCTTGGACAGCTGTAAATCACAACACATCAGAGCTGGCCTGTTCCCGTTTTAGCCCCCATTTATTTCGTGTTCAGGAGACTGCACGTCAAACGCGTTTTCGGAACTATACGCCTGCTGCACTCATCGCAATTGAAGGCTCTTTGACGTTGTAGATTACAAAAATCTTTCCCTTGATTACATGCAGATCCACTGACGGGCATTTGTTACAGCAACTGCCACGATTTTGGACAGCACTGTGCCCTCATCTGGTGCACGAAAGGCTGCAACAGCAACATTAGAAAGCGTCTGGTGCATGCAGTGTTGGCAGAGTGCTGCTGCACACTGCGATCAATTGTCAGCTGCCCGCCTCGCTGCACGCAGCTACGATTTTGTCAGAGAACATTGTAGTCTTACTTTGTTGGATCCTGAATCCTGAATTTTAGGCGGATACGGGCCCCACAGCAAAATCGCCCATGTATTTTTTGCTCATGTTCAGATTGTACTGGTAACCGTAAACAACCCCCTTCACCTTCACGTCACTAGTGGAACCAGGGCCCGGTTACCGCGATGTAATTGTCACAATTACACTGCTTGTAATATACTTTACATTATTACACCAACCAACCAGGCGTAACCTGGCGTAAAGGCCGAAGCAGGGAGTAAAGGTGGAGGTAACTGTGTTTCACAGTGCAAACGCTCAGAGCGGTCGAGTGGATGCCCAGACCACTTTCCATACAGCAAATAACTCGTACATCATGCTGAACCATTGGTCCGGTATCACAAAGGGACCGTTCTCAACAGTTTCAACAGCCGGACAACAACACCACATGATGGTCTCCATTCTGTGCCACACCAAGCCAGACGTCTACCACCATCAAAACTGAGTAGGCCATGGCGCCTGGCTTCATGGTCGATCGCGTTAACATTGCAGCAGATGGCAATGCTGCACCTGGCAGCTGTATGCACGCCCACAGCCCCTCAGCAAGAGCTCGAACAGGGAACAACGACCGTATGAACTACGTTTCTGATGGAAGGCGGTGTGGGGCGTCCTGCCAGGAGACATAGCGCAGAAACGTGCCATGAGATCTGACAGTTGGGTAAGGACCCACTCCGGGGGCCATTCCCTGCCTGTGATCGTCCCATCCGGTGTATGTATCGCCACAAATATGCCGACAGGCATATGTTCTTGACCTTTGTGCAGCCCTGCCACAGGCTGGACGGTGTTTTGAGCAGCAACAGCACTGTTGCCTGCCCCAGGCAAGACCAACACGGACTCCAACCTCCAGGTGAGGTGCTGCTCTTCATGATGGTGGCCTGCTTGCGGATGAAGGTCTCTACAAGCTGTGCTGGGGGAGTTTGCGCCTGGCTGTGTGCTTGCCTGATAGGTGTTGCTTGAAGAGCTGGAAGAGCAGTTGGCCCGTGTTGTGGAGCCTGGTGCAAATGTTGCCTCGCTTGTTGCCTCGCTTGTTGTGGTGTCAAACAGGCTGAGGGGAACGACCATGGACGTTCGTTGCCCACACTGGTGCTGCGTGGGGTGTCCTGGCAACACCACCAATGCGCCCCAACCTGGACACTGACGGTCAAAGAGCAGGCGAGTGACCACAAACAACGCTACCATGAAATTAGCTGACATGCATGCAAACGACTCTGCTCCGCCACTGCAGCAGCACTGTGAGGAGAGCAATGGGGTGTATGGAAGCTGTGGGCTGTGATGGGCAGGTGACTTTGCGTCGCATGCCGGCATGTAGCACCTGTTTTTGCTCAGCACTTGCATACTGCCATTTGTGCCGCACCTGTCATGTTGCCTCACTGCCATCAGTGTGTGGGTATGTGTTCCTGCAGGCCCTGTGCTGGCCCATGGTGCTGAGCTACATCAAGGTGCTGCGCAGCGAGCTGTGGTCCGCCGAGTTTCCCAGTATACCAATCGCCCTGTGGTTGGGGGCAGACACTGGTAGGTGCGCCTGCTTTCAGCTTGATGCGGTGAACTTGTGGGGGAAATGTGCAGGACCGCTGCCTGACGTGGATAAGCTGAACAGACCAGCCAAATCTGTGACATCAGTGGAGATCTTGCAACGTTAGCGCTTTGAACATAATATAATAATAATAATAATAATAATAATAATGCTTCAGGGCCCCCTCCTAACCCAGTAACGCCATAGGATTACCTCCCATTGGCTTCACGCCCTGTAAGGACGGCGGGGTCTACCCCTCCTGACACACACTCCAAGCATTATTATCACACGGGGTGACACTTGGTAACATAATGCGGCAGATCTGTGCCAGTTTGCTCTGTGTCAGACTCCACCATAACATGCTATAACTCAACTGTGCATTTGCAGGTCTGCCAGCTACTCTCTTTCACGTCAAAGCCGTGTTGGAGCCACTTGCAGGGTAGCACGACCTCATTTGCGGCAGAAGCTCACGTAAGTGATGCACTGTGCAGCTGTTTTGCTCCATTCACCTTATCAGTAGTGATGACCCTTGAGCTGCCTAGGCTGTGCTGCTTGGTGCATGTGGTGCTGCAGTGAATGTCCAGTAGTTGGGTGCTCAAGGAACAGTAACTACTAGGCTATGCATTGTCTGACGACACAGGACTGCTTGCCAGCATGCCTCATTAACATGAAGCTTTGGAGACAACATTGCTGAGATGCGCTACCTGTCATGATGCGCAGGTCTGACCAGGCTGTGGCATCGCCTCCTGAGGACAACACATGATGGCAAACAGCGAAGCCTAGGGGATTTTTGGACAACGTTTGGGGGTTTGTATGTTGAAAAGGATATGTGGCAGTGGGTCGCCGTACTTAGCTGGTCACAAGTAGCAAGCATTGCAAGCTCTACAGGGCGAGAGTACGTGCCGCACAACACTGTCACAGTGTGTGCAACTGAAGGTTGTGTGGTGGACGTTGGGGTTTGGGTTGGAGTAATTCTGTTTGTGATTGGTAGGCCCCAGGTGTGCCTCTACAGTGGCTGTGTGTTGGACTATCAGACATGTCTGATCAACCATGTATGCCAGTAGCAGCGTTCTGTTTCCATGCAGCTTGGCAGACACGGCAGTCGCTGCTGTGCAAGCAGATGCAGTGATGTTGGCATGCGGGCTGCTCTGTAGCGCCTGCCAATGCTCCAAGCCCACGCAAGGGCAATCAGCATGTACTGGGACTGCATGCTGCACAGCACAGCATCAAAAAGCAATGTTTTCTGGCAGTGTAAAATAATACATTTGTTCACTAGATATTACACAACGTATTTGGATGTAATTGTCAACTTTACATGTTTATTACAGCTCGTTGTAATTGGTGTGGCTGGAGAATTACACCCTAGTGTTACATCATGTAAAGTGCATATTACCTGCCAGGTCCACTTTTACATGTGTAAACTGGTTATTTACGCCGTGTAACTCCACATTTACACCCCTTTACCTTGACGTAAAGTACGTGCTGATGCAACCTTTTTACCCGCAAGTTACGCCTGGCCACTGAAACATTACGCAAAGAATTACTCCGCAATAAAAATATTACCCCGCGGAAACAGCAGATTCTCCCGTAGTGCGTACATGTAAAAGCTCTTGCGGGAAATCAGGCCCCCTCATTCAGGCCCCTAGAGTATAGAGACACAGCAGCAAGGCAGCATCAAAAACACGCCTGCTGGGCTCATGACAGTGCCTACCCTAACTAACTATCTGACTAACTGCGCTGGTGATTGTCTGGAGTTGAAAGGTTGAGGGCAAATGACTAGCCAGTATGGCACTGCACGTGGCGTTCTTCCTGTAAGGACTGACGCCAACAGTCGAGCACCATCCCGGACACGGAGCTAGCAGGTGTTGCAGGAGAGGTTGCAGACAAGGCCAGGCACCACTAGCATGCTCCTTTTTGTTGCAGGGTGCACCGACAGGGCTCAAACACACTCATCTGCTCAGGGATCATGTGCCGCACAAATGCTGTACACAGCTGGTTGTGGACAATCACTCTCAAGGTGCTGAGACGTGTCTGGGTCTGCTGCACGGCAGGCTGCTGCTGTGTCTGTTGTGTCTGCTGCCCGGTCCTGCTGCTGCCGATGTTGTCAATGCGCTGCGAGTGGTGCTGACATGTGCGACACCTTGCAATGCACTACACCTGCTAGGCCTTGTAGTGCAAGGCTGTTCAGATTGCGGAGTCAGTGGCTGTGGCCGCTGCTTCTGCTGCTGAGTGGAACCTGCAGAGCACAGTTACCTCATCATGAGGTACAGTGGCATGAGTCATGCCATTGTAAATTGACACATTGACAACCCTCGCTGATGCTGGGCATTGCACGGCATGGTGGTATGTGGTTATCTAGGTTTGATCTTGACAGGCTCAACTACTCCTGTGTTGTGCTGCACTGTAGCCTTGCTGCTGATGCCACTCCATAGGGTTGTGTCCACAGCTTAGCCTAGGCTGCTTCATGACTAGACTCTAGTGGAAGACATGCCTCCTTCTGACGAGTATCGTGTGCTGTATGGGCATGTTGCTGCTGCTGCTGCTGCTGCTGCTGCTGCTGCTGCTGCTGCTGCTGCTGCTGCTGTTGCTATACATGTTAAGATGCTGTCGTTGCGGATGCTGCTGTTTGTGCTTGGTGTTGGAAAGTCCTGGCAGCCTGCTGTATTTGTCAAAACACCCCCTCCACCACGGTGCGGGCTGAACACTGCACAGCGTACTGAGAATTCTTTTCAGCCTGCTGTACTCATCACATCACCCTGCTGATCAAGATGAATGGTGTTTGTGCCAGCCCTGCTTCATGCCCACATGTGGAGTTGTGCAGCGTGCTGTAGCCCTTTTTGTACAGCTTCAAGCTGTATTGTAAGTTACAATACAATACAAAGTCCAAGCCATGACAGGCCCAACGCTGTCAACAGGAAGGGAGCCCCACAAAACACTGAGTGTGCATGCTCTGCACATTATCATGCTCGTTCAAAACGAGTCAAACACAAACCATGGCACCACCTTGCAAACACTGAGTGGATGAGTTGCCACAGAAAGGCAGGACTGCTGCAAATACTGACGCTTATGTTGTTGCCAAGTGGTTGCTGGCACAGCAAACAAACACGGCATCCAAACAGTGAACAACGCCCAAGTGGATAACACAGAAAATGCATATATATGGCACTGTACATGTGGTGCACACCAAACCCAGCACACCTGAAACTCACATGAGCTCGCTGGGTCACTGAGCTCATGCCGGGCATCATGTGTATCTCTTAAGCAGAGCCATCCATGCGCACTAGGGCATCAGCAGTTTGAGATCTCAGACGGCCCTGAAGTCACCACAACTGATGCACAACTGCCTGGTGTGGCATGCAACACGAAAAAACATGATCATCCCAGACTCAGACCAGAAACTCAAGTAGCACTGCACTCCAGCCAGGCGAGGTGTGCCTCTCAACCACGTGCCGTCCGGTTTGGCAGCATGCAGGAGTAGCTGCTGGGTCGCACTCGATCACATGTTCTACGCCCACAGACTTCTCCAACGCTTCACAAGTGCCTCCCACACAGCAAGCACTTACAAAGCCAACACTGACGTTGCAGACCATATCTCGGCCAGGAGCGACACACCGGGAGGAGGCAAAGTAAAGCCTTGGCTCACTACGACTGATGGGAGTGAGCTGTGCCAGCTTGCGAGGGGTGCCAGTACGGGTGGCCCCTGTGGCTGCAATAAGGGTCTGTTGACTCCCCTAACTCCCTGTCCCAACCCTTGGGGCAGAGGGGTAAATTGTGGGAGTTAGTGAATATAAATGTCTTCCCGTGTGGAGAGTACCGCTCAGCGGTGAAAGTATCCACTTGTAACAACCCCCCCCCCCAAAAATGACAGATAAAGTGTAATCAGTCTCGCAGGGCTATGGGTATACTAACTCCCACTGACTTCCAAATAATTAAATAAATGGGGCGAATTTTGGTGGGAGTTGGGAGTTAAATTTCAAGGGAAACCCGCCTAAACCAGGGAAGTTGGGAGTTAGTGGCAGTTAGTGACAAGGCATGCGCAGGGAGTTAGGGGAGTAAGCCAGGGAGTTAGGGGAGTTAGCTGTACAGAACACAAGAGGTGCACCTGTGAGGGCCAGGGGTCCCCCAGGCTCCGCCGTGGGTTGTATGCAAGGTTGTATGTGGCAACTGGTGGGCTTGGCAGCAAGGTGTTCACTGTGAGCCAGGGGCTGTGAGTCAACACGTGGGTCCCGGCGCTATGGGCAATTGTATAGGCATGCAGCAGACCGCAGAGTACATCAGTACCAGCCAGAGTACAAGCCTATAGGCCCTTCTATGTGCTACGATTACCTATAGGAGCAACAACAGCGGGGGCGGGTGCAAACACTACCAGCGATTGCGCCGCGTGCCTTGCTGTGTGCGCAGTTGCCATTGGTTCAGACGGTAGTGGTGAAGCCTGCGTCCAACAAAGGGCCAGTGGGCGGGAATTAACCCTTGCGACATGCCAATGCTAACTCCCTTGATTGGGTTCCTAACTCCCCCTACCGGGTAACTCCCTGATGAGGGTCTTTGTGGTGGGAGTTGGGAGTTAAAATTCAAGGGAAACCCGCCTAAGCCAGGGAAGTTGGGAGTTAACAGAAGTTAAAAATTCCACTATGTTGCATAGGCCCCTTCAGACCACGTACAACACAGCTGTGCAATCAGAAACACTAACTCCCACCATTTACCCCTCCGCCCCAAGGGTTGGGACAGGGAGTTAGGGGAGTCAACAGACCCTTGCTGCAATGGCACACAGCAGCAGAGCCGCAAAGAGGATTGCCTGCGAAGCAGCAGAACATACAAGGCGAGGCACCAAATGCTGTCAGCAGCGTACTTGGGAGCAGCATGTGAGGTACTGCCCAAGTATGGTTGCAAGCAGCACCAATGGAATGCTCCAACTGCACTTCAACTGCCTGCACTGCAGATGGGACCTTGTGCTGCGTTGGTGCTGGAATAGCATACATGCAACGTCTGCGGCTGTAAAGTGATGCTGGGAGGCTGACCAACCCAGCTGGTGCGGTCATCGTCCGTGCGCTCTCTTACCGGAACACGTGCCATACTGAAATCAAACTCTGGTTGTCGAACAAGTTGCAAAGGCAAGATAATACTGCACTGTATGTGGATGAACGGCTTCTCTGTGCCATCCTGCTATATAGCGGGTGATAGTGGCCTTCACGGAGGCTTCGTGAAGGTCATGGAAGGTCGACAGAGAGCGTGTGCAGTGCACACTGTGCACGTCCTCTTGTGGCATGGAACTGTTCGAACTTCCAACCAGCTGCAAGTGTGTAGGCGCATGCAGTCCCAAGCACTAACGATCAGTGAAACAGCCAGATCACCTGGACACGCTCTGCATTGTGACCAATGCATCGTCATGATCCTCAGAAAGTTAAGTTATCGAGGTTGATATGACAACTTGTCTGGCAGCAAGGGGCGCTCAATCAGGCCCCGTGTGCACACAGACACAGCAGCAAACAACACTGCTGGGCTGATGACTGCTCTTGCCACTCACAAGCGCAGAGTATGCGGCTGGAGATGAAACATCCAAGCCCACTGAGCCACGCGGGCTGCACAGCACGTGGCGTTGCTGCTGCGAGAACTGACGCTAGAAGTCATATGAAGGGCCTGACCACTGGGCCAGCTACATGTCCACCCACCGGGGCGGGCGTGTAGCTGGCTGTAGCTTGCCCAGGGGCCTACACCAGTAGGTTGGGCATGATCAGTAGGCTCTATACAGCAAGTCGATTGATTACAGCTACATACTGCTACAAGCTACGGCCACGAGGCACTACTGCTCAACAAAATGGCTACAAGCTACAGCATGCGGGGCTGCTGTGCGGGTCGTGTGGGACCAGCTACAAGGAGCTGGCTGAATCTGTGTGTAGCTGGCTACACGTGACCAAATAGGCGTGCTTCCTGCAAGCTCTTCAACAATTTGTGGCCAAATAGGCGTGCTTCCTGCAAGCTCTTCAGCAGCATGTTTGTGGCAATCAGGACTTGGTAAATGCGCTGCATCAGGTATCACCAGCAGGCACCTTCCACCATTGCTGGGTGAGTACATTTGCTGCAACTGCAGTGCTGCCAATGTTGAGCAGCGCTAAATTAAACAAACAACTTGCGATTTGCCAGCATCTGCCAGCAGCATGCAGCCACTATGCAGCAGCAGCACTGCTGCTGCTGCTGCTGCTGCTGGTGCTGCTGCTGTTGCCGCTGACGCTACCGCTGCCGCTGCTGCTGGCGATGCTCAGTTCACCTCTACAGCTCGCCGTCACAGCGCGTCACGTTGGTGAACAGCACCAGCTTAGACTGCGCTCCCCCCTCCCTCGATTCCACAAAGTTCTGGCATATGGTACTCACGCAGGCATGTGGCAAGGCTGGGCGCTTACAACTGCAACAGCACGGCTGCAAAGATCGCACTGCGAGTTTTTGCCAATAAACTGCATGCTTCCTCCATGTGACGACGTTGACGGTTTTACTGAAAAGCAATCACCAACACCGGAAGACGCCAAACACAATGTGATGAAACCACCACCAACAGTCTGCTGCCAAATAAAGGAAACACCAAAATCAGCCAGCCGGTCACGCTTGTTGGTCACTCATCACTGGGTGCAACACAGACAAGCCTACACATACAGGGTCCTGTTGTACTCTGCCAGCTGCGCCAGCTGCTCCTGAGACAGGGGACCATACCGCGCTAAATGCGCATCTGCAACAGCCTGCTCCGCCGCTTCAAGCATACTGCTGCTGCTGCTGCTGCTGCTGCTGCTGTCGGCTCTCACAGCCGCCTCCAGTTTGGCAGCAGTGATGCAATGCAGATCGGAACCCAGTGTGACCGCTGCTGCTGCTGCCAGGCAGCGCTGCAGTGACTCTGCAGTGCCTGGCCCGTCCCCCTCTGCTGCTGCTGCATCTGCTATGACCTCTAGGCAGCTGAAGCAGCTGGCCAACAGCTGCTGCCGTACATTGGGTCGGACCAAATGCCGCCGAAACCTGCATCAGTGACAAGCAGAACAGTAGTACACACATGCCAGCAAGTAAGCAGCCGGTGATTGTGTGGGTTGGGGTGATTGTGTTGGGGGGGGGGGGGCTGTCCAATATGGTTGACACATGACTCCCATGCAGCTAATGGAACTTAGTGGATAGCAGCTTCTGACGCACACGGGGCCGGAATCAAGTGCAACCAAAGATCTGGAGTGTCGAAAGCAGGATAGCATTCACAAAGGTCTGGGTGTGGGGTGACAGTGTGGTTGGTGTTGTGGATGGGTGAAGGGAGGGGGGGGGGGTGTATCCACTCGTAACAACATCCCCCACAACACTTGGCTCCAGCTGATGCAGTGAGACACCCCCCCCCCCCCCACACACACACACACACACAAAAAACACTCACAATACACATACCCCCCCCCCCCCGCGCCAGCGCCAGCGCCCCCCCCCCCCCCCCCTCCAGCACTGCCCCACTCACTGGTTGTACAGCAGGGTCATCATGCCAGAGGCTTGACACCGCACTTCAGCAGCAGCAGCAGCAGCAGCATCACCGCTGGCTGATGATGCCAATCGCGGCTTGAATGACTGGAACGTCTACAGGCAGAAACGGTGGGGAGAGGGGGGGGGGAGGGGGAGCACAGTTTTACCAGGGGGAGAAGCGAGGGAGTGTGGGGGCTGTGAGGCAACTCCCCCTCCCAAGAGCATTTGCACCCTGGCCAGCCCCCTCTAGCAACGCCACATGCCACCCTCCATCTGCCCTCCCACCTCACCATGCAACCCCCATGTGCCTGCTGGATGCACCTTGTGCATCAGTTCCCTCCCCACCTCCCTCACCCTGCTGAATCAATTTGTGCATCACCCCTCGCCCCCCCCCCTCCTCTCACGACATCCTGTCCACCCCCCCCCCCCCCCCACGCCCGTTGAACCCCAAGGTAATGTTGGCACGTCACGATCACGACATGTACCCTGCTGGATGCAAGTCGTGCATCCCCCCTCCCCCCTCATTGCCCTGCTGAATGCAAATCTTTTGTCACCCCCCCCCCTCTCACCCTGCTGACAACATCCTCCAGCAGCTCAGCCACATCAGCCCCCCCCCCCCCCCCCCTCGCGTTCCAAGAGCATCTTCAGCTGTCTGAGCCCCCTTCGGCAAAATATATGCCCCCCTCCTTCTGCCGTCCCTCCTCTCCATCCACCCACACACAACCCTAGAACTCCCCATTCCACCCCCCCCCCTCACCCACCCCCCCCTCTCACCCCCCAGTGCCCTGCCCCCCCTCACCCCCCCCCCCTTCACCCCCCCACCCACCCACCCACCCCCACCCCACCCTGCCCCCCCTCCCTCACCCCCCCCCCTCACCCTGCTGACTACATCCTCCAGCAGCTCAGCTACATCAGCAGGCACCTCCTCCTCAACTACACAGCGGGGACACCTGCAGCAGCAGCAGCAGCAGCAGCAGCAGCAGCAACAACAGCAGCAGCATTGTACGTCCAAGTTCCTCAAACTAACAGCATTTAGAGGCGTGACTGCCTGGCTCCATCCCCCACCTCCCTATGACAGCACCTGGAGTCACCCAGATAGCTGACGCTGGCCGATAAACTTCCTGGTCACCCAACCGCTCAATCAAGAAAAAACAACGACAACCACTAGCATCATCAGTGTAGATGATAAGCACCCCCCCCCCCTGCCCCACTTGTTGCAGCCAGACAACCCACCTGCAAACAAATCCAAAGTTGCCCAGTGCCTGCTTCCCTCCATCCAGTGGCAGCAGCTGAGGGCTACCTAGATAGCTGATAGTAGCCTGACTGCTTTGATACGGCCCCTCCCTCCACCCCAACGCCAATTGCAACAGAGAGCACCAATTGTGTGCAATTTCTCCTGCTGCATTGTACACAGCTACCCCCACCCCCAACCCCCATCCCGACCCCCACCCCAATATTGCACCTACCTGCAAACAAATCCAAAGTTGCCCAGTGCCTGTTGTCTTCCATCCAGCGGCAGCAGCTGAGGGCCACTTAGATAGCTGATAGTGGCTTGACTGCCTGCAGGTATGGCTCTTGCTACCCTTAACACCATCTAGCGTGTTTCGCTACATGGTACACACACGCACCCCCCCCCCCCACACACACACACGACCCCTCCCCCCACAAAACAACACACTTGAACATTGCACCCACCTGCAAACAAACCCAAAATTGCCTAACGCCTGTTGTCTTCCATCCAGCGGAAGCAGCTGCGGTCCCCCGAGTAGCTGATAGTGGCCTGACTGCCTTAAGCAAACTCCGGGGTTCAAACCTGCCCCTTGCCCCCCTCCCTCAATGGACCATTCAAGCACATACGTGCACGCAACCATACCACTTCATCAAGACAAGTATAGGCAACAGAAGACACTCAACCCACCTGCAAACAAAAACCCACCTGCAAACAAACCCAAAGTTGCCCAGTGCCTGTTGTCTTCCATCCAGCGGCAGCAGCTGGGGGCCACCTAGATAGCTGATAGTGGCCTGATTGCCTTAAGCAAACTCCGGGGTTCAAACCTGCCCCTTGCCCCCCTCCCTCAATGGACCATTCAAGCACATACGTGCACGCAACCATACCACTTCATCAAGACAAGTATAGGCAACAGAAGACACTCAACCCACCTGCAAACAAACCCAAAGTTGCCCAGTGCCTGTTGCCTTCCATCCAGCGGCAGCAGCTGGGGCCCACCTAAATAGCTGATAGTGGCCTGACTGCCTGCAGGTATGGCCCTCGCTGCACGTACCACCATTGCACGGGGTTCACCAGGTAAAACCCAGTTGATACAGTTGGGGACGCAGCTGTGGTTGAAGAAACTGAACTCTGGGGGGGAGGAAGGGTCGGAGCAGCAACAGAAACATGGCAGAGTGGATGTGGGTGATAGTAGCGGTGGTGGTGTGAAGTATGAAGTATGTTTGAGAGGGGGGCGGGGGGTGATCAAACAAAGCTTGGAGATGGATGGTGGCCTGACTGCCAGCGGGTATGGCCCTTGCTGCCCGCACCACCATTGCCCTGGGTTCACCGGGTAAAACCCAGTTGATACAGTTGGGCACACAGCTGTGGTTGAAGAAACTGAACTCTGGGGGGCGGGAGGGCGACGGGGAAGCAACAGAAACACGGCACAGTGAGGGTGGTTGATAGTGGTTGTGTGGTGTAAATTGTGTGGTGTGTGTGGGGGGGGGGAGGGGGGGGGGCTGTTGAGCAATGCAAATCAGAGATGGATTGGTAGCCTGACTGCCTGCAGGGATCTCCCTTGCAGCCCGCACCACCATTGCCCTTGGTTCACCAGGCAAAACCCAGTTGATACAGTTTGGGAAACAACTGTGGTTGAAGAAACTGAACTCTGCACAGAGAAAGGGGGGAGGGGTCAAGTAGGGTACACAACCAAAGAAGACAGGAAGGGGCAAACACTGTAGATGTTGGTGCTGTTGGCTGGGGTTCAACAAGTTGTGGCAGTATTGAACAAACTTGACCCGCTGCTGCCGCGCCTTCTTTTGCTCCTGCTGCTGTCCAGATACTGTCCAAATATATTACTTGGGGGGAGGTTGTTACAAGTAGATACTTTCACTGCAAAGCGGTATCTCTATTACTGTGCACATGAGTGTTCAAGCAACCCCCCTCCCATCCAGGACAAACCATTCCTCCCCCCCCCCCAACCCCCCCCCCCCCAAACACACACACACACGGTTTGCCCTCTTCCCATATCTGGGTAGAGTCCGATCAACGCCACAGGCTCCTGCCCCGCTGCTGCTGCCGCTGCCAGATCATCATGCAAGAAGCTGTACGCACTGTACCTCATAACATTGAGACCACCCCCGCCCCTCTTGTGTTTTCGCACAAAACACTGCACACATACCCCCCCCCCCAATGATGCCTTTCCCCTTGACAATGACCCCTTCACACAACCCCCCCCCCCCCTCCCTTGCCCTTCTCAGCTTTTGTTAGTGCCACACAAACCTGGGTAGAGTCCAATCAACGCCACAGGCTCCTGCCCCGCTGCTGCTGCCGCGGCCAGATCATCATGCAGATCGCTGTAGGCATTGTACCTCACAACATCCATGATATGCTGCAGCAGCGCATCCGTCACTGCCGGCACTGCTGCCGCGCCCCCATTGCTGCCACTGCTGCCATTGCTGCCGTGGTGACGTAGTGACGCCAGCAGCGGCTGCTGCTGCTGTGCTGCTGCTGCTGCCTGTAGGTCAGGCAGGTGCTTGAGGGATGCTGATGTGCCGTCATACAGTGTGTTGAGCCAAGACGTGAGGGCGGGGCTGATGTTTACTGCCAGCTGCACCTGCAGCTGATCAACCGTCAGCGCCTGCTGCTGGGCACCTGTTGTGCGACAAGGGGGGCACAAAAGCGGCAGAAAGTGGGCGGTGGTGGTGCTGGTGGTGGGGGTGGTGGTGGGGGGGGGCACACTCGAAGGTGTTACATGAAAAGGGGGGGGGGGGGGACAGGGCAATGGTATGGGGAGTGAACATGCAGAGCACGGCAATGTGGCCATCATAGAGTGTGTTGAGCCATGATGTGAGGGCGGGGCTGATGTTGACTGCTAGCTGCGCCTGCAGCTGATCCACTGTAAGTGCCTGCTGCTGGGGGCCTGGTTTGCAAAAGGGAGCGGTCAAGGGGGGGGGGGGGGGGGGCGGGGGGGGGGGGGGTCATTTGGTGTACACACGGTGAAACGAGGGGGAGGGACAGGGCAGTGGTATGGGGAGTGAAACATGCAGAGCAAGGTAGTGTGTGCCGTCATAGAGGGTGTTGAGCCATGATGTAAGCGCTGGGCTGATGTTTACTGCCAGCAGAACCTGCAGCTGGTCAACTGCTAACGCCTGCTGCTGGGGACCTGTGTTGCAGGTGGGGAAGGCACAAGGGGAGGGGGAGGGGGGAGGGGGGTGTAGATGTAAGAGGGCAGCGGTATGGAGGGAGGGTGGAGGCAGCGCAGTAGTATGGAGGGAGGGGCATGCAGAGACATCTACACAGCTTGGTAGGCATGCTGTCATAGAGTGTGTTGAGCCAAGATGTGAGCGCTGGGCTTATGTTGACAGCCAGCTGCACCTGCAGCTGATCCACAGTAAGTGCCTGCTGCTGGGGACCTGTTTTGCAGATGGGAGGGCACATGGGGCGGCGGGGGAGGGGTGATCAGTAGATGTAGAGAATGATGGTGCAGAGGCAGGGGAGGGGGGGGGGGGGGGAAGGGGGGGGGGGGGCATGGCAGTACTGTGAAGAGAGGGGCATGCAGAGACGATACACAACAAGGCAGGCATGCTGTCGCGGAGGGTGTTGAGCCAAGGTGTGAGTACTGGTCTTATGTTGACTGCTGACTGGGCCTGCAGCTGATCCACTGACAGAGCCTGCTGCTGGTGCCCAGGGGTAGGGGTGGATGGTGGGGCCTTGTTTGGGGAGGGGGGGGGGGAGTGTGCACATCAACCCTCGACCCTCAACAGCCACTGCAGCACAAGCTTCTCACCAGTCACTACTGCCAGGGGGTGGCAGCACAGCAGCAGCTCCCCAGGGGCAACATCCCTCGTCACCACCACACCACGACCAGCACCTGTGACATGGACAGCGCACACCATAACACACATATATGCACGTTGGTATGATGACATCCTTGTTGCGGCACCAATTCACTGACCACACTGATGCACTCAGTGTCGAAGGTAGCACAACAAATCACATGACGTTTGGTACATGCAGCATGTACTGGGAGGTGCGCATTGCAAGTAGGGTTGTGGGTGGGGTTTCCATTCACTCCTGGCCCGGGAAACAGGGGGGGGGTCGCTGGCTGCTGTTCAGACCAATACAGCTGGTGGCAGCTGTCAAGCTCAAGGCAAGCCTTCCACATTACTTTTCTGTTGCTGCTGCTGCCCCCAGCCAGTCAAACCCACCTTCTATGTTGACCACCTGAATGGGCCCAATGAACGGGGTAGCATCAACATTCAGCAAGCTATCACCGGCTGCCTGAACTGCTGCTGCTGCGGAGCATGCGGCTTTGTGCGTTCTGCTGCGGCACTGCTGCTGCTGGTGGAGTAACCCCAGGTGCTGCTGCTGCTGTAGTTGCGGTTGTAGAACTGCTGCCATGGCACTTTGCACTGCTGCAGTGCTGACTGCTCCTGCTGCTGCAGCTACTGCTGCGCTCCTGGTAAGGTTTGACGAATGACATTGTGCTGCGGGCTTTCTGTTCCGTGGCGTGTCCAGCAGGAGGGGCAGGGTTTGCTGCTGTGCTGTCACTGGTGTGCTGCTGAGTGCCCTGTTGCTTGTCAACATATCTGATCGCGTTTTCCTGAAAGAAGTACAGTAGTGGAGAGACCGACAAGCTGAGTAGCGCCCACGCGCGGGACACAAGACAGAAAATGCACCTATGATGGCACACTCGGATTGTAGGATGAGTAGTCGGCGAGCGGTCTTGACGAAACGAGAAGCATGGTTAGTCACAGGGACGCAGGAACTGCCCCGCAGGCATCTGCGTTCGACAATGTTGTTTTTCTGACTGCCCTTGACTGTTTTGACTTGGGCATCAGGTGAAGAGTTCCCTGCAATTGCAAGATCCCCGAGTTTCCTGTTGCAACGTACCACTTTGGTGCTCTACCACTCCCCCCCCCCCCCCCCCACCCCCCCCCCACCCACACCCCACCCCACCCCCTGCACCCCTGCTCCTGCCCTCCACCCCAAACACACTAAGCCAAACACACATGTAGTGATCTTTTTGATGACAGCATTGGCAACCATTCTATTACATTCTGCACACAACACTGAACAACACCACACATCACATGTCCCAGCGAGTACTGTAATCACAGGAACTGAGTATCCTTGCTGTGTTGACCTCATCGACATCCACTATGGACAACACACTGATCAGTACACCACAAAGCAGGCGATGCAGACAAAAGTCCAGCCCACACAGGGAACAGTACCAAGCCACAAAGGACAGAAAAAGATCACCACAAAAGAGCACCCGTGTGCCCAAGAGTCAAGACAGAACAGAACAGAACGGGACAACTGGGAGGGGAGCCAGCTCAACCCTCAGCCAACAAGACAACGATACAACGTACGTCCCTGTGAACACTGCAAACAGACGGACATCAGGGGAGCACTCTGGACCCTGGAACAACCACACGAGGTGGGGCGATGCTGCGCGTGGGGCATGTACGTCCCGGCACAGAACAACTGCAGGGGAGTCAGTCAACCCTGAAAGCGCAACCACAGAATCTGGGGTGAATGCCGCCAGCCACGCGGAGTGCAACAACCTCGTTGAGTTGGGGGCGTTGCTCATTGATGGTGTTGCTGATATGCCATGCAACAAGGGGGCACATTCAGTGAAATCGCTGCTGCGCTATCCTCGCAATCCACTATGACAGCCACTCACGGGCCCAGTAGCAACACTACTACTGACTACTGCTAACTTCTACTCAGTACTCAGTACTCAGGCTGACTACAGCTGACTGATACTAAACTGGGCCAGGGCCACGCCTGTCCGCCCTGTCTGGAACCAAAGTAGGCTCATGGGGCATCATCCACCGACAAGGGCCAACACACAGGAGTGCCAGACCACAGACGCAACACAACCACACAACACAATCGCTTTGCAGTGCAGGACAACCATGCGACATGTGTGCTACTCTAAGCTTACTCCAGCCGCCCCACCAAGCAGCACTCCGCCCCTCAGGTTCACTGGGACAACACAACCACTGCCTTACTTGATGCTTGCCACAAACCTAACCCTACAGCATCACAACCACCAAACCACGTGCATCAAAACACCTGGGGGGCACATGAGCACATGGGCCATGCTGTTACTGGCAACACGTGCCAACGCTTGTAGGCACAGCACCTGCCAGTGCAAGTCAACACCTACATCACCAATAAGACAGCGCACCACGCCAGAACACCAAGAAACAGCCAGCTCCAGGAAGGAGCCAATTGGGGTGCTGCTCGTGACCTGACACTTCTGCCTACAGAACTGCCAACTGCGCCAAAAACCTGCAGGGCCCGCATGTTCCCGGTGGTTTGCCCCACAACTTGCAGGGCAGCTGTGCCATCTTGTGCATCTGCAACGGTGGCAGCTGCAGCAAAACCACTCTGGTTGAAGCTTGCAAAGAATGCGCCGGCTGCAAGCCACGCGAGGAGGCACAGTTGCAACTTGGGCACCTGAACAGCAGCGCGCAAACAACAGCAGTTGTGAGACAGTTTTGCAAGGCATCCGCATGCGGCTTGAGACTTGGCCACATCAAAGCGATCCGTTCTTACCATGTTTGCAGGTGGCCTGATATAGTGGCAGTGGGCGCTACTGCAGCTGCGCACGAAGTGCTGAAGAACGTGTGGGCGATCAGTGTTGTGGACGTGTGCAAAGCCTCCCTTTCGACCTACTGCCCTGCGCAGATAGGCTGATGAAGCTAGGATGTATACTTCGCTGCCTTTTAACGCCTTGGCGTCGAGAAGGGACTGACCTTCTACTGACCTTCTACTGGCCATCTTCAGCTCCAGCCAGCAATGCTGGCCCAGCATGTGCACCTGCACTTGCACTGCGTGCTAGCATCACATTGACCTCTCGACACAATACTTAAGCATCGGAGGTTGAGACCTTTCAAGCACAGCCTCCCTTGCAAGGAGGTCGACTGGCAAGGTCCCTTGTCTCTTTCTGGCATGTAACCGCCATCCTTGAGAGTGGCAGTGACTGCCGTTCTGGCCTTTCAAATCAATTCTCCCGCACCCAACATGCGTGCAATAGCAGCTGCTGCAGCAGTGGTCTTGGCAGCGCTGCATTGACTCTGCTGTACTGGTACCTGGCCCATCCCCCTATGCTGCTGCTGCGTCTGCTATTATTTCTAGGCAGCTGAAACAGCTAGCTAGCAGCTGCTGACTTACAATGGGTCTGATTAATTGCCGCCTGAGCATGTGTGCTGTGACAGGCAGGGCGGCCCCTGTGCGCTCCCCCCACCCCCACCCCCACCCCCACCCCCCCCCCACCCCCACCCCCACCCCCACCCCCACCCCCACCCCCACCCCCACCCCCACCCCACCCCCACCCCCCCCCCCACCCCACCCCCACCCCCACCCCCACCCCCACCCCCCCCCCCACCCCCACCCCCACCCCCACCCCCACCCCCACCCCCACCCCCACCCCCCCCCCCCCCCCCACCCCACCCCCACCCCACCCCCCCACCCCCACCCCCACCCACACCCACACCCACACCCACACACGGTGTCTACACACAACCTGCCTGCGGTAACCCTGAACATGACGGCAGAAGCAGCAATACCAGCAACCAATGAGAGTGCCACGGTGGGCTGGTGAGTGGCGTACAGCAATGTTGCTGCATTGCCGCAGGAACAGGAAGTGAAGGCTATCATCCCCTGCTCACGGAACAGGCTGACGCAATGCAAAGATGCAAAATTTGGAAGGCTCCTTCTTTTCAAAACTAGTCATCATTTGTCATGATGCATCACCTAATTTCCTTCTCAGCTTTTCCGACCACAGCAGCACAATGCTTTCTCGTAGTTGTAGCCTCGCAAAGTGCCAGCCTGGTTACCTGTGCAGCACTACCAGGCCAGCGGATCAGAAGTGGAGGGCACGATCAGCGGTGCAGTCCGTGATTGATATTGAAAACGCAAACATGGAGGCTGCGGCAGCACAGGTGCGCACATTGTATGCTGAAGATTTGTTGTGGTTCTTGATAGCTCCCACTTCGCTAAGACATTCTCACCAATGCTTTACCTTGGACCTCCCCAGGCTGGTGTCAGTCTTCTGCTCTGGCCGCATGGCAGCTGTTTGACAGCTTTCATAAGCTTATATGGCAACAAATGCACGTCTTCAGCCCCACAACCGCTTTGCTGCTGCACTCTGCAGGGTCTCAACGTGTATCAGCCAGTCCACAGCTTGCTGGCTGCTGCCAGGCAGGAGTTGCAGCCATGCGGGGCAGACAGAGGAGTGCTCAAGCACTACAGACGCACTGCCCGCAGCACCTGGTACAGCCAGCACTCGCAGCCAAGCAGTCAGCAGCAGCAGCTGCCTACTCAAGGGCTGCCACTGCTGGGCACGCATGTGCAGCAGCGGCGCAGGCACTCGCCGACTGTACAGCGGGTACAAGCACGCTATCAGTAGTAGCAGCAGCAGTTGCAGAACTGGCAAAGGAACTGGTCCGTTCGATACGATTGGCACACAGCATCAGCCGCACAGCCGCAGCCCAGCCATCCGTGTGCTTCGTCCCCCGCCTGAGAGACATGTTCGCAAGCATCCGCCGATGCATGCAGGCAGCACGGAAGGACAGCTGCAATGTCCTTTCCCCCAGGCGGCTGCTTGATGCTGCCGATCAGGCAGTTGAAGAGGCAATGTCAGCTCATGCAGCACAAATGCATGCAGACTTTGCATGCAAGCGGGCCCATGAGAATGCCTCGCGTGTTGCAGCTGCAGCGACAGACCTGCTGCGTGCGCATGGGCGGCGGCGCCAGCGTGCAGCTGAGCTGCGCTATGCTGTTGCAGCCCTGGGCATTGCTGCTGACGCTGCTGTGGCTGATGCTGATGCAGCTGCAGTTGTGAAGCAGTGCCTGGAGGTGCACTGTATCGACACTGTAGCCATCAGCCGGCACAAGTGGGCGTGCAGGGAGTGCAGGTGGCTGTACAGGGAGCTGCTGCAGTTGTGCAGGAAGCTGGGCCTGCCGGCACCACCAGCAGCACCAGCACCAGCACCAGCACCAGCACCAGCAGCAGCGGCAGAATCAGCAGCAGCAGAACCAGCAGCAGCAGCAGTGCCATAGGAGCAGCTCAGAGAGCGAGAGAGACTGGGGAGGGAGTTGGTATCCACACTGGAACCAGCTGACATTGCCGGCTGGCAGCTGGGGGAGTACAGATGGCTATTGATCGCTGCATCGTGGTTTGTTGTAATAAGATCGCAGAGGCTGAAGCTGCCCTGTCTGTCAACGCTGCATCGTGGTTTGCTTGGCTGAGTTATAGAGGCATGCCTGGTGGATTCCCTCGCCTGTTGATTGTTGGCTGTGGGCTTCTGTCCCATTTGTGCTTGCAACAGTAGCTTGGTCGCTGGTCCACCAGTAAAGCCTGTTTTGAGTTGTACATCTGTCAGTGCCGGCGCCATGTTTTTGCCTATCAACAAAACGTGCGTACTACTCTTCAGAGGGTATGATATCGACATGTGCAGCCTGATTGAAGTTTGCAACATTCTTGGCGGTGGCTGTGGATGGCCCAAGCAGCCATGCCCTCTGTGACCGGTATGCAAGGAGCCACCTGACATGAGGGTGTCAAGCTACTTACAACCAGGACTTGTTACAACACAAACAAGCTGTCTCTCAGTCTAGTGTTCAACAAGTGCAAGCTGAGAAAAAGCACCTTCGGGGCCCCATGCAGTGCACGGCCGGCGGTGCAGCGGTTGCAAGGCTGGCGTCGGCAGCTGTCACGTGGTTGCGCTACACAACATACTGGATCCCCTGCTTTTTCCAATCACTAATTGAAAGTGACAATTGAAACCATCAAACCGACCAGGTGTCCAAGGTTCCCCGAAACACAACACCCGCTGCCAGGCAGGAAGAACAAAGCGCTGCCAGCTGAATGTAAGTGACCCCAGCCACAAGCAGCACCACAGTAGTGGCATTACCACAAAAAGTAACACACACCAAAGCAAGTGCTGCAGCTACATGCCTGGAACCCCACTGCCTGCTGAGCTTTCATGCATAAGACCCTCAGGGGCAATTACTATTACAATGCAGCAGCAGCACAGTCACCACTGGATGAAGCATTTTGGGTCCCAACAGTCTACGCATGCCAAAGGACCAACATGGCGTGCCATGTGCAGCAGCCGATTCAATCAGTGGTAGCTGTACCAACTGCTCCATGCTTGCGCGCTGTGCAATTTTTTGTGTCAGCCCGTTTCATTGTCTCTGCATTTGCGCTGTTGCCGCTGCTTCTGGCATCCCCTGCACTGCTGGACTTGCGGGCCAGTGGGCCCCACTTTGTGGCAAAGCCCTGACTCCGAGGGTGCCACCATGGCCCGGCCAAGGCTTGGCCAAGGGCCTGCCGGGTTGATGCAAGCGGCAGTGAAACACACAGCAACACAGGGCAATCAGTCAACCAGCGTTTTGTTATCAAGTGCTTCGCCCTGCACTGTGACGTGACACAGTGTGTTTGTTGGCCTGTCCCGGCTGCCCCAGCAGCTCACGTTGTTGCAGATGATATGACTATGTTCTTGCTGCTGTCTTTCTGTGCATTGTTTGCTCGAGACAGCTTTGATGCGGGTATGCAACAGTCATTTCTCAGGCTGCCATGTTCTCACCCATATACGTTGCTGGTCCCGCTTGCCGCCAACACCGTTGACCGTTCCTCCAAACACACTTGCATTAGAATCACGCGGCTGAGCGATACCATATACACGCCGCTCATTATTGGTTGATCTCAGACTTGTCCGACGCACTTGAGGAGGGTCCTCGACAGCACCGGAGGGTCGTCGTCGCCGCTCGCGTTGCCAGGGCTAAGGCCGACGTGGCATCGTGCGCACCTGCAACCATCCGTCAATGCCCTCCGAGGGTTGCCCTGCAGCAGGAGCAGGAATGAAAGCGTGACATTGTGATGCCCCATGCCATTTTGTTTATGTTTGTTTGAGTAGGTCAGTTCATTGCACGCAAAGTTGACCACAGGTCCACCCATGCCGAACGTGTTAGGCTTACGTGGCACCGCATGGCCACTGCTGGCTCATCGACACATGTTGCTTCCAGCAAAATCTATCAGCTTGCTAGCATTGTTGAACAGCAACCACTCTGCCAAGCCTTACCCCCTCCCACACCCCACGAGGCTCCCACCCCTTCACCTGCCGGGTGCCTCAGGGAGTCGGGCCATAGCGCTTTGTGGCTTCTGCACAGCCTCGGCAATCCATGCAGATGCGCAGGGTGCGCAATGCCACCAGCTGCCCAGAGGTCTGCATTGAGGCTGTGATTATCACTGCCGCCAGCAGGGCCGGAACAGCTTGCTGCAAGGCAGGGGGGCTGAAGCGCCTTGGAGGATGATGGTGCTCCGCAGAATTTCTGCACCAGCAGCAGCAGCAGCAGCAGCAGCAGCAGTGACAACAGCATGAGCATACAGAAATTAGGGGGTCGAGTGGCCACTGGCCACTGGTGTTGGCAACAGCACATTGCAAACAGTTGTGCAGCTTTCAACGTGCAAATTGCTATGACCGCTATCAATTACCCCCCCCCCCGAGCAACTTCTCACAACTCCACTGTACACCGTGCACAGTGGGCCACTGCAGGCGGTCAGGAGAAATATATGCCCTGTTGCAAGAGCTATGGAGTCACACTGCTCGAATGGTGGTATGAGACAGGCAACATGCAACGCCCGTCTCGTTCCACCATTCACACCAGCGTGACTCCATTGCTCTTGCAACACGATAGCTATAATTTCTGACCCAGAGCTGCAAGCTTAGCCGCACAAGCAGCATGCCTTACGGAATTCACTGAGCGGGGGCCGTTACCACAATTGACTACCCCGCCGGGCAGTGGCAGTGGCACTGCTGCTGCAACAAGCAAGCTGCTGCAACTACAGTAAATGTAGTGCCTGCTGGTCCATGCTGCTGCTGCTGCTGCAGCTGCTGTTGTGTTGCTGTTGACCACTGCAGACGCAACCTGTGAATGTCGCGGACGTTGCTATGTGGGGCACACTGCCGGCTGGGCGCATGCCTGCGCATGTTGTGGGGCCTCTCTGAGGCACACGGCTTGCACCGACACACCGACACCGACTCCTGGGTTGGGGCTCCCACTTGCAACACGCCGACTGCCCATGTGACGCGATGTCAGATCACCATGTTGCTCTGCTGCTAATCTGAAGCAGCAGCCACAACACGCAAGGTGACACTGCCAGTGGCAACGCATAGGGCTTGTTTCACTAGTGGCAGTCTCATTTGCAACAGTGGAGCTATAAAAGCAAGAAGGCACCCTCGCCACTGCTGTACCACAGCCAATGGTTGTAGCAGAGATGGCCAGGAACTCACATGTGCTTATTCAAGCCCAACAAGCTGCGTTGCTGTGGGTAGGAGCAGCTGTTGCTGCTGCAGCCAACATGCTGTTATGATGGACTGAGGCTCCAGCATCGCCACCACGCTGCTGCTGCTGCTGCTGCTGCTGCTGCTGTGTAGCCTGCAGGGCAGGAAGTCAGGGATGGCGGTGTAAGCAGGCATGTGAACACATTGTGTTGGGGATGTACAGCCCCAGCACTACCTGGTGGTGCTGCCCCTGCTGCATTGAAGGCATGTGAATCGTATTCATGGTTAAGAGTTACTTCAGCATGGCTACCTGACAGTGGTTGATGTGTGGTGAAGTGTGACAAGTGGTGGTTGAGAAATGACGGCCACACTAACATCAGGCAAACCCAACGAAAGCTGTGGACCCAGTCCCCAGCTACCCAGTCTCAGCATTAGTAGAGGTGAGTGCGCAGCATAGAAGTCCCTTGCTTTCACCGTTCACGGCGATGATTTACTGCATGAGCTACTGTATTGCCCACTACAGTTTCGGCATGGCAGGTTCGCGTGTAGCTACATCGGTTCCACGATAAGCTAAATTATAAGTAAAATTCCGTTCGCCGTTTGTGCTGCATGCGCAGGCTGCTGCGATGGCCAGCAGCTCCATCGATGAGCCCCAAGGCAGCCGAAAGTCGGAATGCAAGGTACTGTGCTTGGTATTGGACACGGACATGCAAATCGCAGCTTCATTAGCCAGCAGTGCTGCATGCATACTGCCAGTCGATGCTACTCAAGTAGACAGCCAGCTTCCCGCCCACCTGCAGCATCTATGCAGTGCATTGTAGGAGAGCAGCAGCAGGCTATCACCTGCAATTATCCGCACCATGAAGCTTTTATATTCAGCGAGCAGACTGATAGCATATATGCCCAGCATGACTGCCCACTGCATAGCCCAACTCAACCACCGCTACTATTGCTTGCTGTCTGCCTCATTTTGCCCCTGCAGAGCCACCCAGCCTGCATCCACCACACCCCCACGGTAACGTGACAGCAGCACAAAGCCATTGCAAAGTGCATGCCGGCATTATGACCTGTAGCAGCTGCAACTCAGTGCAGGGAGAGGTTCTGTCAGACAGGCAAAGCCAACGGGCTGTGTGTGGGCAACACAGCGCACCTGCTTGAACCCTCCTGCACTGGGCAACCTGTTTCCCATGTGGCCACTGGTATTTGCTCTTTGCAATTGCCGCTGCTGTTCCGTAGCGCCCCACAGCGTTGGGGCAGCAGCGACTGCCGAAGCCACATGAAACTGCACCTGACATGCCACACACTTGTAGCAGCATTGCTTGCATAGTGCATGTTGCATGTTGGCTAACACATGTACTGCGCAGCTGCCTTGCATCCCTCCCTTCGAAGGCCTCAAGCTGGGCTACCCTATCCAAAGATAAGTCCATTTAGCACAGGCTGTCCCTAGTGCAACAGCAGCTGCAACTCAATGCAGGGGAGGGGTTTGTCAGTCAGGCAACGTCAACGCGCTGGTTCCATGGAACCATGGCCATATGGACCAGAGGCACCTGCAGACCCTCTTGCATTGGGCAGTGTCTTCTGTGACCCTGTCGGTCTCACCCCTGCATGCAGGTGCTGCCACACCACTAAGAGACAGCATCCTGCATAATCATCATATCATGCATCGTACATGAGGCATCCATGCCAGCCGCAACTCTGTGCAGGGCAGGGGTTCATAAGACGGGCAAAGGAAACGCGCTGCGCGTGGGGGAACCCAGTGGCACCTGCTGAACCCTCCTGCACTGGGCAACTATAACTCCTAGTGGCCGCTGGTCGTTGCTATTTGCAAGGAATCCTCGCTGACTCAACTAGCCCCACAGCTAGGAGCAAGTCAGGGCTGCCGAAGCCACCGGAGACAACATGTGCACCTGCATACATGCACACACGCCACCCATGCTGCAGCAACTTAGTAGGGAAAGCCTTGCATGACATGCATCTTACAGCAGCTGTCTTGACTTTTCCCCTTTTGCAGGTGCCAAGCTGGCTACTACCCCAAAGATAAGTAGTTGCACGCTCAGGCTATCTATAACCTAGGAGCAGCGGCCGTGAAGCGTTGCTCACCAGACATAAGCATGGCACTGCATAGTAAATCAAAACCAGCTGCAACCCGAAACAGGGGAGCGTTCTCAAGTCAGGATATTACAAACCCTGGTTGCGCCGCACCAGTGGTTCCTGATGACCCCCTTGTAACGGGCAGTCCTGTTTCCTGCGGGTGCTGGTCTTTGCCCATGCTAGCCTTACGGCCATCCCCAACCCCCACCCCCTGGCCGTAAGGTTGGCAGCGGCAGCCGCACCTACAGGAGACTGCATAATACATGCCAGCCATGCATCTATGAACACTTAAACAGCAAGGCTGCCACCACAGTAACCGCTTGGGTCAGCTCATGACAGCAGCTGCTGTGTTTCTGTTGATCTGCAGGTGACAAGATGAACTCTCACAATTGAAGACAAGTACACGTGCTGCTGCACAAGGGTGTAAGCATTTGGCCACTGCATGCTCAGCTTGGTTCAGTGCTGATGCCATGGGGTGTGTGTGTGGGGGGGGGGGGGGGGGGGCAGCTGGGGGGGGGGGCATCCAAGTTGACACCTCTGCTGTGCTACTACTATTGTGGCCGGAGCGGTGTCAACAGTAACGACCCCCCCCCCTCACCCCCACCCCCACCCCCACCCCTGCTGCCGTTCGAGGTGCCCTCATCAGGGTTGACACCTCTGTTGTGCAACAAGTATTGTTGCCGGAGAGGTGTCAACCTGTATGAGGGTGCCTCAAAGCTGCGGCAGGGGGGGGGCACCTGCTGTGCCTTTGTCGCTTTGCAGGTGATAAGATGAACACTCGTAAAGATAAGTGCATACGCTGCCTTGTAGAGGTGTAAGCATCTTGCCACTGCATGCTCAGCCTGGTTCAGCATTTAATGCCGGTCAGTGGCGTACCCTTGGCAGCCTGTGGTGTCATTTCCTGCTGGGATAGTGGGTGCGCCTGGTGTCGTTAACCACACATTGCTGCACTGACGGCCCCAGAGCCAAGTCCTGTTTGTACCCCATAGTGGTACCCACAGGGGCCCACGGAAAGCCAAATGTTTTGACACAACATCAGCTAGTTGTACCTTGACCTGACAGCTATGCAGTATTGCCTCAGTGGCTGCCAGATCCTGGCAGCACCTGCCTGGCTTTAGTGCGTTTGCAGCTAAAAGCTAGTTCCCTACGCATCACCTCCGCTATGCAAGGGTGTCTGCCTGTAGTCTGCATGCACGTGTCACACCTGCTGCGCAAGGGCGTGTGCATGTGTTTTGCTGACATTCACAACACCTGCTGTGCCTGCTTCCGCATGGATGTGGCACCCCTGCTGTGCAAGCACACATGCATCTGCCTGCATGCTTGACCTCTGCTGCACAAGGGTGTGTACATCTGGCTCTTGCCTCTTCCTGCAACCCTCCTGCTGCGCAAGGGTGCATGCCTGTGTTCTGTTGCATGTCTGTAAAAAGGTAAGGACCAGATAGCACAGTGGGCCAGATACATATCTCACGGGGTTCAGGGTTTTGGTGGGACTGCAATGGCCATGGTCGGTGTTCACTCCGCACATAAGCCGCTTGTGGTGCAATGGTAAGTGGTGTGAGGACGCGCAGCCAAAGCCCGTCACGCAAGGAATGTCGGGGCAGCTGGAGCGCAAGCTGCTCACCTACAAGTCAGCCCTGCACCCCTTACATGCTGAAGTTGGGACAGCTTGGGTTCTACTGGGTAGGCAGCAACATTGCATGTGTTGCTGTGTGTGCCACACCGTGACGGCCAGCCGCCACACTGGGCGCACTGGGCGCAAGGGCATGGGATGTGTGCTGGCGGCTGTCTTGCTGCTTGTGTTCATTCCCTTGCTGGCACCTGTGCCTGTGCCAGCGCCTGCACTTGCTGTGCCCAGGGTCTACAATGTTTCGGCTTGCATGGCGTCTCTGTAATGTGTCCCCTGGTATGTGTTGTTCAGCCATGTAACAATTCCATGTACCACAGGCAATCTGCGCCAGTTGTGGGGCCAGGTGGTTTCTATGGTCCTCAAACCGACAACACATGAATTGAAGCGGAACGGTGCGGTGCTTCCCTGGCAACCCGTTTTTGCATCTGGATGTCAACTGGTGCGTTGGTCCCCTACAAACAACCCACCGCCCCAGCATGCAGTCTTACAGTACAGTACAGTCTACTAGCCACGGTGATTGGGGAACAGATTCCCAACCTCGGCATTAGTCAGCGAGCCAGAGGCTCATGAGGGTGCCCACATGGCCTTCAACTTGTCATACCCCAGTCTCTCAGGTCAAGGATGAGGGTCTGACCAGACTGCGCCCTACCGGAATTACGGCAGCCTTGTCCCTTTGCTGCCATCTCGCCCCTTATCTCCGTCTACTGAGAAAAAAGACATGGAGCACGAGGCACACCCACCTATGATCCAGGCTCCAGATGCTACTTCACCAGATCCTGCTGCTGCTCCAGCAACAACAGCATTGGTCCCACCATGCACTGCCTCCTGCTGTGTTGCACATGCTGCGCCTGCCTGTATGTCACCCAGAATCTCACGTGTTTGTGAAACAACCTCACGAAGGGTTAAAATTGCTGGGCTGTTACTAACGTTGCTGTGAAGTGGATGGATCAGAAAGAAACCAGCCAGCCAGTGTGCCCAGCACACTGTGCCGCCCTTGTTTGGTAAGGGTGGAGCGCTGAAGACACTGTTCACGACATGCTGCCACTACTGACACGAAGGTATATGTGAAGGTTTGTCGGTGTTACACACGAACGTATGTGCGATGATTTTTCCAAGTTACAAAACGTAACAAGGACGTTTGTTCCATTATAGCGCTCTGCTGAACGCAACAACGACACCAGCAGCAGTTGCAGTCCCAGATCAAACAAGACGTTGGGGAAGAAGGTTGTTAACGCTCATCATCCATCAGCTCCCCGCTTCTTCTTTTTTCAGAACTCGCGGTTGTGGAGCTAGCTTGTCAAGCAGCCCTCAGATTGATATCCGCAGGGGGGCAGATCATCTAGATGCAGCAGCACCAGCAGGATGAGCTGGATGAGATTGAGGGTTGTATCTGGGGTGCACAGGCAGTTGCAGATACTGCACAGTTCAGAGCTAGTATAGCTGCTGAGCATGCTCAGCCGAGACGTGGGCCGGCAGCACAGCGAGGGCGCAGCACTGCGCGTACAGAAACAGGCAGGAGGCGTGCCGCCAGTGCGCCAGGAGAGCGCCAGTCCCGCAGACAGCGCACAGGGTCCAGGGACGACCGGCCAGCGGCAGGTCCTGGCAGGGGCAGCGGCTGGAATGCCAGCACTGCAGCACGAGCAGGGGCTGGTGACCTGCCCCCAGAGCCACAGGCCACTGATGCCGATCTGCAAGCAGACGCAGATGCACAGGCAGCTGCCTTCAGTGCTTTCAGGCAGGACATGCAAGCTGAGAATGACAGGTGTCAGGAAGAGCTACAAGCAGAAGCAGCAGCAGCAGCAGCAGATGCTGCCAACAGGCCCTCTGAGTGGGGTGAGCGCTGCGAGGAGGAAGAGCGACGCTGGCGCAGGCACGCCCCCAGCATCGGTGCTGCTGTGTTGCAGCAGTACGCTGCACCCGACCCAGAAGAGCAGTGCTGCATGTGCAGCACCCCAGGCTGTACCATCCGGTAAGTATGACTGCAGTTTGGGGCAGTGTGTGCTGTGGTCTGCAGCGCTGTTGCCAGACCAGATGTGCAACGGCTACTGACTGGTCAGCGGCTGCGAAGCATGTTGGCACCCAGTTGTGCTTGCAGCGGACGCTCTCAGTCAACTGCAGCTGCCCCGCATGTCTTGTGTGTTGCCTTGCAGGTGCTTCACCTGTTGTGCTGCTCACGGGTCTGATTCTACTGTGAGGCATGTGATCAGCAGCGCCACACTCACATACACATGCACAGGCGCCAGAAGTACAACGACAGCTGCTGGGAGGAGCTGCCACGGGCTGACCCCAACAACGGTGGGTCGAGTGGTGTGCTGACCATAGTAAATGCTATCACCGCTCACGCGCTGCCAGACACATGGTGCAGACTGCAGTGCAGTCGCCCGCCGCCCCCCACTTACTGCAGCTTAGAGTGCCTGGCACTGTGTGTCGGTTGTCCTTTAGCGCCAGACAGGTGCAAATGCTGATGTCACTGGTGCTGCGTGTCTGTGCTGCAGGCCACTTTCTATTTCAGCCGAGTCAGTGCACCAAGTGCAACAGCAGCTGCATCACTGACACTGTGGTCAAGACACAGGAGCTTGCTTACATCACAATGGGTGAGGCAGTCCTCTTGTTTGATGCAGCTGGTCCTTGGGCAGAGCAGCAACTGCCTAGCGCTGGCCGTCACAGACCTTCCAGGTGTCAGGCTGTGGGTGCTGGCTTGTTGCACTGTTTGTCAACAGGTCACTGGGCTGCGTTATGCCTCGTCCAATCTGTGCCCCCCCCCCCCGCCTGCAGGTGGTGTCATCAAAGCCAAGCGCGCTGCATACAAGTGCGGGAATCCACAGTGCGCAGCAGCAGTGTGGCAGCAGCCTGAGCAGTTTGTGTCTGTGGGCGCATGGCCGGCGTCGCTGGATGATGAGCACCTCAGGTCAGCACCATCCACGCTAGAAGCAGTGTATGCCAGCTGGTTGCTTTCAGGGTGTGGCTGTCGGGTCAATCATCACTTCCTGTGAGCAGCATGTGTGCTTGTCCATACATCTACATGCAGTGCGCGGGCTGTTGACGCAGAGAGCGCAATGAGGCAATGTGGCAAGAGCGTGTCAATGTAGGCCTTGCCCATCTCTGTCTGACGATTCTTGTATGTTTAACAATCGCTGTGCGCAGGACCATCATCGCACAAGATGTGCTGCAGCTGTATGATGCCCTGAAGCTCCGCGCGCCCACAGTGTCACTGGATGCTTTCGTCAAGGCGCTTGCCGATGCCTCCTGGCACAGCAATCTGCAGCAGGTGTGTGTGGCAATGCAGTTACTCCTGGCCTCCTGCGACAACCTCGTGTCAGCACCTGGGCCGGAAGGCATGCATAGTTTTCAAACTTTCCGGTCCTTCTCTACCACCCATAGCGTGCCTGAGCGCCATGCTTTCCTGTGCTTTTCACTGCAGCCCTGGCAGAGCGTCAGCAGAAGCGCGTTCCGCCGTGCGGCAGACGAGTACAGCAGCTGCCAGCTTGACTTGCGCCTGGGAGTGAAACAGCTGAATGATCTGCACTGCCCAGCTTGCAGCGGAGGCAGCTGCGCTTACCATATAGACAGCAACATGAAGCTGTTTGTGTGGGAGCGTCTGCGGCAGTTGTGGCGGGAGCCCCACTTCAGGGAGTTCTTTGCTGGCAGCGCAGACATACAGTGCACGCTTCAAGCTGTTGATGCTGCTCGGGTAGGTGGCCTGCTAGGTGGGATGTTCGCAGCTCATCAGCTGCTGGATGCGCTCACCTGTCCGGCGGGGCTGACTCAGTCACTCAACGGTCTGGGTTGATGTTGTGACACTTGTGTGATGCCATCGTGCACGTTGTTGACATTGGTCACTCTTCTCGGCAATCACTGTCACAATATGGTGCCGTGGACGGCATCTGTCTTATACTAGGGCTTCTTTCCTGCTTGCAGGCAGGTGGGACTCAAGCTAGCAACGGCGTTGCTGCGGCGGCTGCAGAAGCAGCTGCTGAACGGACTGACAGGACCTGCAACGGTGTGTGGACAGCAGCAGGTGATGGACAGCAACGCCGGATGTCCAAGCAGGCTGTGACAGGGCGGTGTGTAGGTGAGTGCTGCAATTGGTCTGCTGCTTTACAGTCATTTACAGTATTTTTGGTTCCATTGACTTCCTGTAGCTCTCGTCACCTTGAGAAAGCACGTCATGAACAACGAAAACAAATCGTGACCCAGCAAAACATTCGTTGATGCATGTGTTTGTGCACTGTTATGCTGAGCATAGGCTCTGCTCCATCTGAGCGCTAGTGATTGTGCTGTTGTGTGCTGCAGCAACGGACGCTCGCCATGGCCTTCCCATTGTGGCCGCAAACCTCATCAACAGTGGGGAGCGCTATGCCTATGCCCTCCACCTGCTGGTGTTCCACCTGCCGCACTGCACCCAGCTGCACATGACATCATGTGCAAGTGGGCGCCCTGGCTGCAGCGCTCAGTGACCGCTTTGCTACAGGAACCCCCGGCGGGTGTTGACACAGCACTGCGTGACCGCATCTTGCAGCTGAGGCAGCTGGTGACAGCAGCAAACAACCTGGAGGGTGTGCGCAAGGTCCTGTCCCACGCTCATGGCACTCTGCACGCCCTCAACTGCCAGGTGTGCTTCTCTGCTGGATACAAGGCAGCACATCAACTGCAGCAGGTTGTAGGCTTCCATTGGGCCTTGCGGCAACATAGCATGTGGGCTTGCTGTTGTTGCAGCCAGTCAACAACACCACATGGAACCAACAACATCTTAGGGCATCACTCTGTCAACTGCCTCATGGTGCAGGTCCTGTGGCAGCCGGGCTGGACAGAAGGCTGCGCCAAGGCTTTGGGTGAGGAGGGAGAGCAGTTCTTCTCATACTTCTCCAAGTACGCGTTCACCACACGCAACCAGAGCGCCGCAGGTGCGTACATGGCAACTTCTGCATTCCTGGGAGGCCCATGTTCCTATGATTGGCTTTCAACGCCCAGTATCGTGTCGGTAGGCATCATCATCATCATCATCGGGTCTGGTGTGTGCTGCTATGAACAATGGCAGGCTGTGTGCCCAAACGCCTTCGGGGCTGCGCCTGGCTGCAGGGCGTGTGTCGACGAGTCCTTGCTGCGACCACACAGGCTGTTTCGTTGTTGCATAGGTTCCCTGGTGCACTCTGTCTCTTTGCCTCTTTCAGCACTGTTCCGCCGCCTAACCTCACCCCTGCTTCATTGCACCACCCCTTGTGCTCAGGTGCTGATGACCAGCTGACCAAGGCGGCCTTCCACTTTGCCCGGCTGAAGAAGCGTGGGCAAGCAGACTTGCTGGTCCGGCGACACAAGAAGTTCAGCAAGCTGCTGCCCAAGGCTGAAACAAAGCTCGCAGAACAGCTGCAGCTGATGGTGGATACCCCAGTTGCTCAACGGCCAGCTTTTGTGTGCAGCTTGCGGGAAGCGCTGCAGGAACACGCTCGGGGTGAGCCGGGTGTACTTTGGGGCCGTGCGTTGGGGTGGCAGCATTGACTTTGGCAACGAAGGCAGTGTAGGCATGCACAGGCACTGAGCACTCACTATCTGCTATCCCAGTTTGCGAGCAAGGCATGCTGATGGCTAGCCAATATATGCACCATCCTACAGAAGGGTTGTGGTGTTGTTCTGCAGACGAAATCCACCGACCCCGTGACGGCAACAGGAAGCTGTTGGAGCAGTACAGCGAGGCAGTGCTGGTGCGGGATGCAGAGCAGGTCACAGCGGCACTAAACAGCTCCCTTGCCAACCTGGGCATGCACAGCGAGAGCCTGGCAGCTGTCCGTGTCATGGCCGGCCTGACAGACCCCAACCTTGCTCTGCTGCATGAGACGGCTGAGAAGCTGCGCAAAGCAGCTGAAAAGAGCAGGTAGGCTACATGACCATTCCGTGCTGTTTTGCATCTTGACCTGTTGCTTGCACACATGTGGCCGCTCAAGACCATTGCTGCTCATTGTAGAACGTGCAAGTACCCATATATTATTCGGGTCCTGCAGGTGTGCATGCATGATTGTCCCCGCACTGAGTGTGCATTGTCATTGCTGTCCTGCCTGCAGCACTGCCGCAGCAGAAGCAGCAGGTGTCATCAAGGACAAGTTCATGCCTGCCTTAGATGTCAGCATCCTGCGGCAGCAGAACGTGATGGAGGGGCTGTACCATGACCTGAAGAAGTCGGAGAGCAAGAGGGACGCGCAGGATGCAGGTAGGTTCAAGGCCTGGGTGGAGGGAGGCGGGCGCTTGCACATGCCAGGTAGCAAGATGGTTGGAGTTGAAAAAGTGGGGCGCAAAAACAAGGCAGAAAGCAAAGCGTGCGCCACAGCCGCACACCCTCTCCTTCACCGTGTGTGCCTTTAATATTGTGATACGAAGCTGCAGCCAAGTTTCCCCGATCTCCGTGCATTGGGAACGCGCCCGCATGGCTGTGAATCCCTGTTGCCCATGCTGAACATCTACACTCACTGCTGGTGTGCATTGTTTCTGTGTGATGTGCTTGCAGCCACACCCAAGGAGCGGCAGCGGCACAGCCAGAAGTGCAGGCAGCTCGCGACCGCCCTGGGACAGTGTGTGCTGCAGTACAATGTGCTGGTGGAGGAGTTCAACAAAGCACTTGCAGACGCTGCCCAGCCCCCGGGTGTTGCCACTACACAGCATTGGAGGCAGCCACGCAGCCCCACAGCAGTGGAGGACGTGCGCAAGCAGCGCTTCAGCTGGGCCAACGAGTACGCATGTAAGCACACAAGACACACAAACTTTTGCAGGTCTACAGCCATTTGTCACAGCACCTTGCCTTGAGCAATCGCTGGCTTGCAGCACTTTCCAACTGTCACTTGCAGGTTCACACTGGCGTGCATGTGAATGACACCCATGCGGCATCCTTCTCGTGTAATGGACGTGGTGTGTGGCAGCCTCAACAACAGCACACACTTGTCTGCTGTTCTGCTGCATGCAGTTGACCAGGGCCACCCATTGCGTTTGTATGGGGTTGCGCGCGCCCATGGCTATATGTGAGGCAGACAACGAGGTGGCCCGCATCAAGGAGAGCTTGTGTTGTTACCCCAGGAGATGCAAGCACACATCCGCTTCTACCGCGATCTGGAGGCACAGCTCAAGCAGTTGCAGGCAGCCATGGCAGCTGATAGCGTCCCAACGCCTGAAGGTTTGGTTGCAGCTGGCTTTGCTGTGCTGCCTGGTATGGGGCGCTATCAGCCTGCTGCTGCAGATGTTCTGGCCAGCAGTGGTGTGCGCAGCGGGGCTGTCACGTTTGTGCGGCTTGCACAGGTAGAGGTGCAGCAGCTGCTGCGCGTCGCAGTCAAGGCTTTTGCTCGTGCTGGTGTCGTTGCTGAGAGCGCAGCTGAGCAGCACAGTGAGGAGTCAGACAGTGATGCTGATAGTGAGGATGGGGACCAGGCAGCACCTGCTGCTGGTGGTGGTGTGATACCGTTGATGATGGTGATGATGATATCATGGTCTGAAGCTTGGTGGTGGACAGTGTGGCCATTGGCATGCGTTTGGGTCAATTTGCTGTGCATGTGTGCTCGTCCAAGTTGCAGCAGCTGTTGTGCACGCAACAAGGAGTGACTACTGGTGTGCTGTCAGTGAAAGTTGTAATGAATGACAGGCTTGCACACACAATTGGTGTATAGCAGCAGTTAGCAGGTCAGCTGGCTTACATGGCTCCAAAAGCCTCTTGCAATTGTGTAGGAGCTAGCCCTGCAGGCGCAGCCATGCTATTCTTTGTCAAGTGGGGCCGTGCCAATCTGGCAGTTCACTCCCGGCAGTAATCATCGATACCGTTCGCAGGGCTGGTGGGTGAGCAGGTGCCAAGGTGGGTGTTCACATGACATGCTGGGGTGCTGGGGTAGGCGGGCGCCTGCAGTGCGCACACGTTGCAAAGATGGTGAGATATGGGTCTTTGATGTGTTCACCTTGAATTGGCGGTCAGCGCTTACTGAGGTGTAATGCCATTGTGCATGCCATGTGCACTGCACACAGAAGTTTTATTGCACACAATCAACAACAGGTTCAACAATCAGAATGATGAGGCCAAGTACGTGCCATGTATGCTTCTGCTGACTAAGGCACACCACTAATGGCCACAAAGGTATTGCACGCATGGGATGTGGGCTGTAATGTACACTACCACACAGCATCTGCCTCATCTGATGGTGCAACAACACTCCAGAACACTGTGGCACCTCACAATCAGCTTCAGCCCAGATCGGCCGTTGGACCCAATTTGCTTGATTTGGCCCCCCAAACCCCCCCAAAACGACCACCGACACAGGCGCAGCACAGCGCCCCACCTGCAACAAGGCTCTCACACACATATGACACTGTTTGTGGGTGCCATGCTGTAGGAGAGCTGTAACAAACTGTGCTGACCTCCCCCCCCCCCACATGCCTCCCGTCACCCACTACCATGGCGTGATGCCACGGTTGCGCACTTGAACGGCTTGCATCTGTTGCGCTGGCCAACTGGTGGGAATCTGGGCATCATTCAGGGAATCAAAGTTGTTGGTAATGACTCAAGGAGTGCCCCTGTGGAGCCAGAGAGGGTGCAGACCTGTGGCTGGGGTCCAACAGCTTGGGGAGTCATGGCTATCTTGTTGCGTGTTGGTGTGAGATGGATTGCCGCACATGCGTGCATCACAGTCGTGTTGCACGCATGGGATGTGGGCTGTAATGTACACTACCACACAGCATCTGCCTCATCTGATGTGCAACAACACTCCAGAACACTGTGGCACCTCACAATCAGCTTCAGCCCAGATCGGCCGTCGGACCCAATTTGCTTGATTTGGCCCCCCAAACCCCCCCAAAACGACCACCGACACAGGCGCAGCACAGCGCCCCACCTGCAACAAGGCTCTCACACACACATATAGTGTCACAGTTTGTGCTGACCTCCCCCCCCCCCCACATGCCTCCCGTCACCCACTACCATGGCGTGATGCCACGGTTGCGCACTTGAACGGCTTGCATCTGTTGCGCTGGCCAACTGGTGGGAAATCTGGGCATCATTCAGGGAATGAAAGTTGTTGGTAATGACTCAAGGAGTGCCCCTGTGGAGCCAGAGAGGGTGCAGACCTGTGGCTGGGGTCCAACAGCTTGGGGAGTCATGGCTATCTTGTTGCGTGTTGGTGTGAGATGGATTGCCGCACATGCGTGCATCACAGTCGTGTTGCACGCATGGGATGTGGGCTGTAATGTACACTACCACACAGCATCTGCCTCATCTGATGGTGCAACAACACTCCAGAACACTGTGGCACCTCACAATCAGCTTCAGCCCAGATCGGCCGTCGGACCCAATTTGCTTGATTTGGCCCCCCAAACCCCCCCAAAACGACCACCGACACAGGCGCAGCACAGCGCCCCACCTGCAACAAGGCTCTCTCACACACATATGACACTGTTTGTGGGTGCCATGCTGTAGGAGAGCTGTAACAAACTGTGCTGACCCCCCCCCCCCCCCCATGCCTCCCGTCACCCACTACCATGGCGTGATGCCACGGTTGCGCACTTGAACGGCTTGCATCTGTTGCGCTGGCCAACTGGTGGGGAATCTGGGCATCATTCAGGGAATGAAAGTTGTTGGTAATGACTCAAGGAGTGCCCCTGTGGAGCCAGAGAGGGTGCAGACCTGTGGCTGGGGTCCAACAGCTTGGGAGTCATGGCTATCTTGTTGCGTGTTGGTGTGAGATGGATTGCCGCACATGCGTGCATCACAGTCGTGTTGCACGCATGGGATGTGGGCTGTAATGTACACTACCACACAGCATCTGCCTCATCTGATGGTGCTGCAACAACACTCCAGAACACTGTGGCACCTCACAATCAGCTTCAGCCCAGATCGGCCGTCGGACCCAATTTGCTTGATTTGGCCCCCCAACCCCCCCCAAAACGACCACCGACACAGGCGCAGCACAGCGCCCCACCTGCAACAAGGCTCTCTCACACACATAAGTGTCACAGTTTGTGCTGACCTCCCCCCCCCCCCACATGCCTCCCGTCACCCACTACCATGGCGTGATGCCACGGTTGCGCACTTGAACGGCTTGCATCTGTTGCGCTGGCCAACTGGTGGGAAATCTGGGCATCATTCAGGGAATCAAAGTTGTTGGTAATGACTCAAGGAGTGCCCCTGTGGAGCCAGAGAGGGTGCAGACCTGTGGCTGGGGTCCAACAGCTTGGGAGTCATGGCTATCTGTTGCGTGTTGTGTGTGAGATGGATTGCCGCACATGCGTGCATCACAGTCGTGTTGCACGCATGGGATGTGGCTGTAATGTACACTACCACACAGCATCTGCCTCATCTGATGGTGCAACAACACTCCAGAACACTGTGGCACCTCACAATCAGCTTCAGCCCAGATCGGCCGTCGGACCCAATTTGCTTGATTTGGCCCCCAAACCCCCCCAAAACGACCACCGACACAGGCGCAGCACAGCGCCCCACCTGCAACAAGGCTCTCTCACACACATATAGGTCACAGTTTGTGCTGACCTCCCCCCCCCCCACATGCCTCCCGTCACCCACTACCATGGCGTGATGCCACGGTTGCGCACTTGAACGGCTTGCATCTGTTGCGCTGGCCAACTGGTGGGAAATCTGGGCATCATTCAGGGAATCAAAGTTGTTGGTAATGACTCAAGGAGTGCCCCTGTGGAGCCAGAGAGGGTGCAGACCTGTGGCTGGGGTCCAACAGCTTGGGAGTCATGGCTATCTTGTTGCGTGTTGGTGTGAGATGGATTGCCGCACATGCGTGCATCACAGTCGTGTTGCACGCATGGGATGTGGGCTGTAAGTACACTACCACACAGCATCTGCTCATCTGATGCTGCAACAACACTCCAGAACACTGTGGCACCTCACAATCAGCTTCAGCCCAGATCGGCCGTCGGACCCAATTTGCTTGATTTGGCCCCCCAAACCCCCCCAAAACGACCACCGACACAGGCGCAGCACAGCGCCACCTGCAACAAGGCTCTCTCACACACATATGACACTGTTTGTGGGTGCCATGCTGTAGGAGAGCTGTAACAAACTGTGCTGACCTCCCCCCCCCCACATGCCTCCCGCACCCACTACCATGGCGTGATGCCACGGTTGCGCACTTGAACGGCTTGCATCTGTTGCGCTGGCCAACTGGTGGGAATCTGGGCATCATTCAGGGAATCAAAGTTGTTGGTAATGACTCAAGGAGTGCCCCTGTGGAGCCAGAGAGGGTGCAGACCTGTGGCTGGGGTCCAACAGCTTGGGGAGTCATGGCTATCTTGTTGCGTGTTGGTGTGAGATGGATTGCCG
>VIIQ02000797.1:0-12640 GCA_007449985.2 Desmodesmus armatus
GAAACCAGCCAGCCAGTGTGCCAGCACACTGTGCCGCCCTTGTTTGGTAAGGGTGGAGCGCTAAGACACTGTCACGACATGCTGCCACTACTGACACGAAGGTATATGTGAAGGTTTGTCGGTGTTACACACGAACGTATGTGCGATGATTTTTCCAAGTTACAAAACGTAACAAGGACGTTTGTTCCATTATAGCGCTCTGCTGAACGCAACAACGACACCAGCAGCAGTTGCAGTCCCAGATCAAACAAGACGTTGGGGAAGAAGGTTGTTAACGCTCATCATCCATCAGCTCCCCGCTTCTCTTTTTTCAGAACTCGCGGTTGTGGAGCTAGCTTGTCAAGCAGCCCTCAGATTGATATCCGCAGGGGGGCAGATCATCTAGATGCAGCAGCACCAGCAGGATGAGCTGGATGAGATTGAGGGTTGTATCTGGGGTGCACAGGCAGTTGCAGATACTGCACAGTTCAGAGCTAGTATAGCTGCTGAGCATGCTCAGCCGAGACGTGGGCCGGCAGCACAGCGAGGGCGCAGCACTGCGCGTACAGAAACAGGCAGGAGGCGTGCCGCCAGTGCGCCAGGAGAGCGCCAGTCCCGCAGACAGCGCACAGGGTCCAGGGACGACCGGCCAGCGGCAGGTCCTGGCAGGGGCAGCGGCTGGAATGCCAGCACTGCAGCACGAGCAGGGGCTGGTGACCTGCCCCCAGAGCCACAGGCCACTGATGCCGATCTGCAAGCAGACGCAGATGCACAGGCAGCTGCCTTCAGTGCTTTCAGGCAGGACATGCAAGCTGAGAATGACAGGTGTCAGGAAGAGCTACAAGCAGAAGCAGCAGCAGCAGCAGCAGATGCTGCCAACAGGCCCTCTGAGTGGGGTGAGCGCTGCGAGGAGGAAGAGCGACGCTGGCGCAGGCACGCCCCCAGCATCGGTGCTGCTGTGTTGCAGCAGTACGCTGCACCCGACCCAGAAGAGCAGTGCTGCATGTGCAGCACCCCAGGCTGTACCATCCGGTAAGTATGACTGCAGTTTGGGGCAGTGTGTGCTGTGGTCTGCAGCGCTGTTGCCAGACCAGATGTGCAACGGCTACTGACTGGTCAGCGGCTGCGAAGCATGTTGGCACCCAGTTGTGCTTGCAGCGGACGCTCTCAGTCAACTGCAGCTGCCCCGCATGTCTTGTGTGTTGCCTTGCAGGTGCTTCACCTGTTGTGCTGCTCACGGGTCTGATTCTACTGTGAGGCATGTGATGAGCAGCGCCACACTCACATACACATGCACAGGCGCCAGAAGTACAACGACAGCTGCTGGGAGGAGCTGCCACGGGCTGACCCCAACAACGGTGGGTCGAGTGGTGTGCTGACCATAGTAAATGCTATCACCGCTCACGCGCTGCCAGACACATGGTGCAGACTGCAGTGCAGTCGCCCGCCGCCCCCCACTTACTGCAGCTTAGAGTGCCTGGCACTGTGTGTCGGTTGTCCTTTAGCGCCAGACAGGTGCAAATGCTGATGTCACTGGTGCTGCGTGTCTGTGCTGCAGGCCACTTTCTATTTCAGCCGAGTCAGTGCACCAAGTGCAACAGCAGCTGCATCACTGACACTGTGGTCAAGACACAGGAGCTTGCTTACATCACAATGGGTGAGGCAGTCCTCTTGTTTGATGCAGCTGGTCCTTGGGCAGAGCAGCAACTGCCTAGCGCTGGCCGTCACAGACCTTCCAGGTGTCAGGCTGTGGGTGCTGGCTTGTTGCACTGTTTGTCAACAGGTCACTGGGCTGCGTTTGCCTCGTCCAATCTGTGCCCCCCCCCCCCGCCTGCAGGTGGTGTCATCAAAGCCAAGCGCGCTGCATACAAGTGCGGGAATCCACAGTGCGCAGCAGCAGTGTGGCAGCAGCCTGAGCAGTTTGTGTCTGTGGGCGCATGGCCGGCGTCGCTGGATGATGAGCACCTCAGGTCAGCACCATCCACGCTAGAAGCAGTGTATGCCAGCTGGTTGCTTTCAGGGTGTGGCTGTCGGGTCAATCATCACTTCCTGTGAGCAGCATGTGTGCTTGTCCATACATCTACATGCAGTGCGCGGGCTGTTGACGCAGAGAGCGCAATGAGGCAATGTGGCAAGAGCGTGTCAATGTAGGCCTTGCCCATCTCTGTCTGACGATTCTTGTATGTTTAACAATCGCTGTGCGCAGGACCATCATCGCACAAGATGTGCTGCAGCTGTATGATGCCCTGAAGCTCCGCGCGCCCACAGTGTCACTGGATGCTTTCGTCAAGGCGCTTGCCGATGCCTCCTGGCACAGCAATCTGCAGCAGGTGTGTGTGGCAATGCAGTTACTCCTGGCCTCCTGCGACAACCTCGTGTCAGCACCTGGGCCGGAAGGCATGCATAGTTTTCAAACTTTCCGGTCCTTCTCTACCACCCATAGCGTGCCTGAGCGCCATGCTTTCCTGTGCTTTTCACTGCAGCCCTGGCAGAGCGTCAGCAGAAGCGCGTTCCGCCGTGCGGCAGACGAGTACAGCAGCTGCCAGCTTGACTTGCGCCTGGGAGTGAAACAGCTGAATGATCTGCACTGCCCAGCTTGCAGCGGAGGCAGCTGCGCTTACCATATAGACAGCAACATGAAGCTGTTTGTGTGGGAGCGTCTGCGGCAGTTGTGGCGGGAGCCCCACTTCAGGGAGTTCTTTGCTGGCAGCGCAGACATACAGTGCACGCTTCAAGCTGTTGATGCTGCTCGGGTAGGTGGCCTGCTAGGTGGGATGTTCGCAGCTCATCAGCTGCTGGATGCGCTCACCTGTCCGGCGGGGCTGACTCAGTCA
The DNA here is from genome assembly GCA_007449985.2 of Desmodesmus armatus. Lineage (NCBI taxonomy): Eukaryota > Viridiplantae > Chlorophyta > Chlorophyceae > Sphaeropleales > Scenedesmaceae > Desmodesmus > Desmodesmus armatus. Next base: position 2,814 of record VIIQ02000797.1, read on the forward strand.
CTCAACGGTCTGGGTTGATGTTGTGACACTTGTGTGATGCCATCGTGCACGTTGTTGACATTGGTCACTCTTCTCGGCAATCACTGTCACAATATGGTGCCGTGGACGGCATCTGTCTTATACTAGGGCTTCTTTCCTGCTTGCAGGCAGGTGGGACTCAAGCTAGCAACGGCGTTGCTGCGGCGGCTGCAGAAGCAGCTGCTGAACGCACTGACAGGACCTGCAACGGTGTGTGGACAGCAGCAGGTGATGGACAGCAACGCCGGATGTCCAAGCAGGCTGTGACAGGGCGGTGTGTAGGTGAGTGCTGCAATTGGTCTGCTGCTTTACAGTCATTTACAGTATTTTTGGTTCCATTGACTTCCTGTAGCTCTCGTCACCTTGAGAAAGCACGTCATGAACAACGAAAACAAATCGTGACCCAGCAAAACATTCGTTGATGCATGTGTTTGTGCACTGTTATGCTGAGCATAGGCTCTGCTCCATCTGAGCGCTAGTGATTGTGCTGTTGTGTGCTGCAGCAACGGACGCTCGCCATGGCCTTCCCATTGTGGCCGCAAACCTCATCAACAGTGGGGAGCGCTATGCCTATGCCCTCCACCTGCTGGTGTTCCACCTGCCGCACTGCACCCAGCTGCACATGACATCATGTGCAAGTGGGCGCCCTGGCTGCAGCGCTCAGTGACCGCTTTGCTACAGGAACCCCCGGCGGGTGTTGACACAGCACTGCGTGACCGCATCTTGCAGCTGAGGCAGCTGGTGACAGCAGCAAACAACCTGGAGGGTGTGCGCAAGGTCCTGTCCCACGCTCATGGCACTCTGCACGCCCTCAACTGCCAGGTGTGCTTCTCTGCTGGATACAAGGCAGCACATCAACTGCAGCAGGTTGTAGGCTTCCATTGGGCCTTGCGGCAACATAGCATGTGGGCTTGCTGTTGTTGCAGCCAGTCAACAACACCACATGGAACCAACAACATCTTAGGGCATCACTCTGTCAACTGCCTCATGGTGCAGGTCCTGTGGCAGCCGGGCTGGACAGAAGGCTGCGCCAAGGCTTTGGGTGAGGAGGGAGAGCAGTTCTTCTCATACTTCTCCAAGTACGCGTTCACCACACGCAACCAGAGCGCCGCAGGTGCGTACATGGCAACTTCTGCATTCCTGGGAGGCCCATGTTCCTATGATTGGCTTTCAACGCCCAGTATCGTGTCGGTAGGCATCATCATCATCATCATCGGGTCTGGTGTGTGCTGCTATGAACAATGGCAGGCTGTGTGCCCAAACGCCTTCGGGGCTGCGCCTGGCTGCAGGGCGTGTGTCGACGAGTCCTTGCTGCGACCACACAGGCTGTTTCGTTGTTGCATAGGTTCCCTGGTGCACTCTGTCTCTTTGCCTCTTTCAGCACTGTTCCGCCGCCTAACCTCACCCCTGCTTCATTGCACCACCCCTTGTGCTCAGGTGCTGATGACCAGCTGACCAAGGCGGCCTTCCACTTTGCCCGGCTGAAGAAGCGTGGGCAAGCAGACTTGCTGGTCCGGCGACACAAGAAGTTCAGCAAGCTGCTGCCCAAGGCTGAAACAAAGCTCGCAGAACAGCTGCAGCTGATGGTGGATACCCCAGTTGCTCAACGGCCAGCTTTTGTGTGCAGCTTGCGGGAAGCGCTGCAGGAACACGCTCGGGGTGAGCCGGGTGTACTTTGGGGCCGTGCGTTGGGGTGGCAGCATTGACTTTGGCAACGAAGGCAGTGTAGGCATGCACAGGCACTGAGCACTCACTATCTGCTATCCCAGTTTGCGAGCAAGGCATGCTGATGGCTAGCCAATATATGCACCATCCTACAGAAGGGTTGTGGTGTTGTTCTGCAGACGAAATCCACCGACCCCGTGACGGCAACAGGAAGCTGTTGGAGCAGTACAGCGAGGCAGTGCTGGTGCGGGATGCAGAGCAGGTCACAGCGGCACTAAACAGCTCCCTTGCCAACCTGGGCATGCACAGCGAGAGCCTGGCAGCTGTCCGTGTCATGGCCGGCCTGACAGACCCCAACCTTGCTCTGCTGCATGAGACGGCTGAGAAGCTGCGCAAAGCAGCTGAAAAGAGCAGGTAGGCTACATGACCATTCCGTGCTGTTTTGCATCTTGACCTGTTGCTTGCACACATGTGGCCGCTCAAGACCATTGCTGCTCATTGTAGAACGTGCAAGTACCCATATATTATTCGGGTCCTGCAGGTGTGCATGCATGATTGTCCCCGCACTGAGTGTGCATTGTCATTGCTGTCCTGCCTGCAGCACTGCCGCAGCAGAAGCAGCAGGTGTCATCAAGGACAAGTTCATGCCTGCCTTAGATGTCAGCATCCTGCGGCAGCAGAACGTGATGGAGGGGCTGTACCATGACCTGAAGAAGTCGGAGAGCAAGAGGGACGCGCAGGATGCAGGTAGGTTCAAGGCCTGGGTGGAGGGAGGCGGGCGCTTGCACATGCCAGGTAGCAAGATGGTTGGAGTTGAAAAAGTGGGGGCGCAAAAACAAGGCAGAAAGCAAAGCGTGCGCCACAGCCGCACACCCTCTCCTTCACCGTGTGTGCCTTTAATATTGTGATACGAAGCTGCAGCCAAGTTTCCCCGATCTCCGTGCATTGGGAACGCGCCCGCATGGCTGTGAATCCCTGTTGCCCATGCTGAACATCTACACTCACTGCTGGTGTGCATTGTTTCTGTGTGATGTGCTTGCAGCCACACCCAAGGAGCGGCAGCGGCACAGCCAGAAGTGCAGGCAGCTCGCGACCGCCCTGGGACAGTGTGTGCTGCAGTACAATGTGCTGGTGGAGGAGTTCAACAAAGCACTTGCAGACGCTGCCCAGCCCCCGGGTGTTGCCACTACACAGCATTGGAGGCAGCCACGCAGCCCCACAGCAGTGGAGGACGTGCGCAAGCAGCGCTTCAGCTGGGCCAACGAGTACGCATGTAAGCACACAAGACACACAAACTTTTGCAGGTCTACAGCCATTTGTCACAGCACCTTGCCTTGAGCAATCGCTGGCTTGCAGCACTTTCCAACTGTCACTTGCAGGTTCACACTGGCGTGCATGTGAATGACACCCATGCGGCATCCTTCTCGTGTAATGGACGTGGTGTGTGGCAGCCTCAACAACAGCAACACACTTGTCTGCTGTTCTGCTGCATGCAGTTGACCAGGGCCACCCATTGCGTTTGTATGGGGTTGCGCGCGCCATGGCTATATGTGAGGCAGACAACGAGGTGGCCCGCATCAAGGAGGAGCTTGTGTTGTTACCCCAGGAGATGCAAGCACACATCCGCTTCTACCGCGATCTGGAGGCACAGCTCAAGCAGTTGCAGGCAGCCATGGCAGCTGATAGCGTCCCAACGCCTGAAGGTTTGGTTGCAGCTGGCTTTGCTGTGCTGCCTGGTATGGGGCGCTATCAGCCTGCTGCTGCAGATGTTCTGGCCAGCAGTGGTGTGCGCAGCGGGGCTGTCACGTTTGTGCGGCTTGCACAGGTAGAGGTGCAGCAGCTGCTGCGCGTCGCAGTCAAGGCTTTTGCTCGTGCTGGTGTCGTTGCTGAGAGCGCAGCTGAGCAGCACAGTGAGGAGTCAGACAGTGATGCTGATAGTGAGGATGGGGACCAGGCAGCACCTGCTGCTGGTGGTGGTGGTGATACCGTTGATGATGGTGATGATGATATCATGGTCTGAAGCTTGGTGGTGACAGTGTGGCCATTGGCATGCGTTTGGGTCAATTTGCTGTGCATGTGTGCTCGTCCAAGTTGCAGCAGCTGTTGTGCACGCAACAAGGAGTGACTACTGTGTGCTGTCAGTGAAAGTTGTAATGAATGACAGGCTTGCAACACAATTGGTGTATAGCAGCAGTTAGGCAGGTCAGCTGGCTTACATGGCTCCAAAAGCCTCTTGCAATTGTGTAGGAGCTAGCCCTGCAGGCGCAGCCATGCTATTCTTTGTCAAGTGGGGCCGTGCCAAGTCTGGCAGTTCACTCTCCGGCAGTAATCATCGATACCAGTTCGCAGGGCTGGTGGGGTGAGCAGGTGCCAAGGTGGTGTGTTCACATGACATGCTGGGGTAGGCGGGCGCCTGCAGTGCGCACACGTTGCAAAGATGGTGAGATATGGGTCTTTGATGTGTTCACCTTGAATTGGCGGTCAGCGCTTACTGAGGTGTAATGCCATTGTGCATGCCATGTGCACTGCACACAGAAGTTTTCATTGCACACAATCAACAACAGGTTCAACAATCAGAATGATGAGGCCAAGTACGTGCCATGTATGCTTCTGCTGACTAAGGCACACCACTAATGGCCACAAAGGTATTGCACGCATGGGATGTGGGCTGTAATGTACACTACCACACAGCATCTGCCTCATCTGATGGTGCAACAACACTCCAGAACACTGTGGCACCTCACAATCAGCTTCAGCCCAGATCGGCCGTTGGACCCAATTTGCTTGATTTGGCCCCCCAAACCCCCCCAAAACGACCACCGACACAGGCGCAGCACAGCGCCCCACCTGCAACAAGGCTCTCTCACACACATATGACACTGTTTGTGGGTGCCATGCTGTAGGAGAGCTGTAACAAACTGTGCTGACCTCCCCCCCCCCCCACATGCCTCCCGTCACCCACTACCATGGCGTGATGCCACGGTTGCGCACTTGAACGGCTTGCATCTGTTGCGCTGGCCAACTGGTGGGGAATCTGGGCATCATTCAGGGAATCAAAGTTGTTGGTAATGACTCAAGGAGTGCCCCTGTGGAGCCAGAGAGGGTGCAGACCTGTGGCTGGGGTCCAACAGCTTGGGGAGTCATGGCTATCTTGTTGCGTGTTGGTGTGAGATGGATTGCCGCACATGCGTGCATCACAGTCGTGTTGCACGCATGGGATGTGGGCTGTAATGTACACTACCACACAGCATCTGCCTCATCTGATGGTGCAACAACACTCCAGAACACTGTGGCACCTCACAATCAGCTTCAGCCCAGATCGGCCGTCGGACCCAATTTGCTTGATTTGGCCCCCCCAACCCCCCCAAAACGACCACCGACACAGGCGCAGCACAGCGCCCCACCTGCAACAAGGCTCTCTCACACACATATAGTGTCACAGTTTGTGCTGACCTCCCCCCCCCCCCCACATGCCTCCCGTCACCCACTACCATGGCGTGATGCCACGGTTGCGCACTTGAACGGCTTGCATCTGTTGCGCTGGCCAACTGGTGGGAAATCTGGGCATCATTCAGGGAATCAAAGTTGTTGGTAATGACTCAAGGAGTGCCCCTGTGGAGCCAGAGAGGGTGCAGACCTGTGGCTGGGGTCCAACAGCTTGGGGAGTCATGGCTATCTTGTTGCGTGTTGGTGTGAGATGGATTGCCGCACATGCGTGCATCACAGTCGTGTTGCACGCATGGGATGTGGGCTGTAATGTACACTACCACACAGCATCTGCCTCATCTGATGGTGCAACAACACTCCAGAACACTGTGGCACCTCACAATCAGCTTCAGCCCAGATCGGCCGTCGGACCCAATTTGCTTGATTTGGCCCCCCAAACCCCCCCAAAACGACCACCGACACAGGCGCAGCACAGCGCCCCACCTGCAACAAGGCTCTCTCACACACATATGACACTGTTTGTGGGTGCCATGCTGTAGGAGAGCTGTAACAAACTGTGCTGACCTCCCCCCCCCCCCCCACATGCCTCCCGTCACCCACTACCATGGCGTGATGCCACGGTTGCGCACTTGAACGGCTTGCATCTGTTGCGCTGGCCAACTGGTGGGAATCTGGGCATCATTCAGGGAATCAAAGTTGTTGGTAATGACTCAAGGAGTGCCCCTGTGGAGCCAGAGAGGGTGCAGACCTGTGGCTGGGGTCCAACAGCTTGGGGAGTCATGGCTATCTTGTTGCGTGTTGGTGTGAGATGGATTGCCGCACATGCGTGCATCACAGTCGTGTTGCACGCATGGGATGTGGGCTGTAATGTACACTACCACACAGCATCTGCCTCATCTGATGGTGCAACAACACTCCAGAACACTGTGGCACCTCACAATCAGCTTCAGCCCAGATCGGCCGTCGGACCCAATTTGCTTGATTTGGCCCCCCAAACCCCCCCAAACGACCACCGACACAGGCGCAGCACAGCGCCCCACCTGCAACAAGGCTCTCTCACACACATATAGTGTCACAGTTTGTGCTGACCTCCCCCCCCCCCCACATGCCTCCCGTCACCCACTACCATGGCGTGATGCCACGGTTGCGCACTTGAACGGCTTGCATCTGTTGCGCTGGCCAACTGGTGGGAAATCTGGGCATCATTCAGGGAATCAAAGTTGTTGGTAATGACTCAAGGAGTGCCCCTGTGGAGCCAGAGAGGGTGCAGACCTGTGGCTGGGGTCCAACAGCTTGGGGAGTCATGGCTATCTTGTTGCGTGTTGGTGTGAGATGGATTGCCGCACATGCGTGCATCACAGTCGTGTTGCACGCATGGGATGTGGGCTGTAATGTACACTACCACACAGCATCTGCCTCATCTGATGGTGCAACAACACTCCAGAACACTGTGGCACCTCACAATCAGCTTCAGCCCAGATCGGCCGTCGGACCCAATTTGCTTGATTTGGCCCCCCAAACCCCCCCAAAACGACCACCGACACAGGCGCAGCACAGCGCCCCACCTGCAACAAGGCTCTCTCACACACATATAGTGTCACAGTTTGTGCTGACCTCCCCCCCCCCCCCACATGCCTCCCGTCACCCACTACCATGGCGTGATGCCACGGTTGCGCACTTGAACGGCTTGCATCTGTTGCGCTGGCCAACTGGTGGGAAATCTGGGCATCATTCAGGGAATCAAAGTTGTTGGTAATGACTCAAGGAGTGCCCCTGTGGAGCCAGAGAGGGTGCAGACCTGTGGCTGGGGTCCAACAGCTTGGGGAGTCATGGCTATCTTGTTGCGTGTTGGTGTGAGATGGATTGCCGCACATGCGTGCATCACAGTCGTGTTGCACGCATGGGATGTGGGCTGTAATGTACACTACCACACAGCATCTGCCTCATCTGATGGTGCAACAACACTCCAGAACACTGTGGCACCTCACAATCAGCTTCAGCCCAGATCGGCCGTCGGACCCAATTTGCTTGATTTGGCCCCCCAAACCCCCCCAAAACGACCACCGACACAGGCGCAGCACAGCGCCCCACCTGCAACAAGGCTCTCTCACACACATATGACACTGTTTGTGGGTGCCATGCTGTAGGAGAGCTGTAACAAACTGTGCTGACCTCCCCCCCCCCACATGCCTCCCGTCACCCACTACCATGGCGTGATGCCACGGTTGCGCACTTGAACGGCTTGCATCTGTTGCGCTGGCCAACTGGTGGGAAATCTGGGCATCATTCAGGGAATCAAAGTTGTTGGTAATGACTCAAGGAGTGCCCCTGTGGAGCCAGAGAGGGTGCAGACCTGTGGCTGGGGTCCAACAGCTTGGGGAGTCATGGCTATCTTGTTGCGTGTTGGTGTGAGATGGATTGCCGCACATGCGTGCATCACAGTCGTGTTGCACGCATGGGATGTGGGCTGTAATGTACACTACCACACAGCATCTGCCTCATCTGATGGTGCAACAACACTCCAGAACACTGTGGCACCTCACAATCAGCTTCAGCCCAGATCGGCCGTCGGACCCAATTTGCTTGATTTGGCCCCCCAAACCCCCCCAAAACGACCACCGACACAGGCGCAGCACAGCGCCCCACCTGCAACAAGGCTCTCTCACACACATATGACACTGTTTGTGGGTGCCATGCTGTAGGAGAGCTGTAACAAACTGTGCTGACCTCCCCCCCCCCCCACATGCCTCCCGTCACCCACTACCATGGCGTGATGCCACGGTTGCGCACTTGAACGGCTTGCATCTGTTGCGCTGGCCAACTGGTGGGAATCTGGGCATCATTCAGGGAATCAAAGTTGTTGGTAATGACTCAAGGAGTGCCCCTGTGGAGCCAGAGAGGGTGCAGACCTGTGGCTGGGGTCCAACAGCTTGGGGAGTCATGGCCATCTTGTTGCGTGTTGGTGTGAGATGGATTGCCGCACCATGCGTGCATCACAGTCGCGTTGCACGCATGGGATGTGGGCTGTAATGTACACTACCACACAGCATCTGCCTCATCTGATGGTGCAACAACACTCCAGAACACTGTGGCACCTCACAATCAGCTTCAGCCCAGATCGGCCGTCGGACCCAATTTGCTTGATTTGGCCCCCCAAACCCCCCCAAAAACGACCACCGACACAGGCGCAGCACAGCGCCCCACCTGCAACAAGGCTCTCTCACACACATATGACACTGTTTGTGGATGCCATGCTGTAGGAGAGCTGTAACAAACTGTGCTGACCTCCCCCCCCCCCCACATGCCTCCAAACACGCACACTAGTGCCACATGGCCCCATGCCACACTCTGGATCGGCTCGTGGCTGTTGCGCCGGCTGATTGGCAGTCAAAGGAACATGTTGATACTTGGTGGAAGAGTGTGCAGGCCTGTGACTGCCCTCCAACAGCATGGGGCCCCCTTTGAAGTTTGGTTGCTTGTTGCTTCACGGTGAAAGCAATGTCGGCACCATGAGCGCTTAACAGTTGTGCTGCTTGAGTGGGTATAGGGCTCATAGGGCTCAGGCAGCATTCAACCCTCAACATATCTTCATCATCAGAGAAGCCTTGCAAGCAAGTGTCAGTGGGCCTCCGTCAGGGTCACTAGGCCTCCCTTCTTTGATGTTGTGGTCTACAAGCCCGGGGCGCCCAAGTCTGTTCCATGCTTTGCTGTAGGACTGTAACAACCAGATTTGTTACCTGATCCTCATCAGAAGGTTCTTTTTCCACCTTGCGCAACACCACACAAGCCTCAGTGATGTCAACTGAACACTGGTGTTCAGCCGGAAGCCTACCCACAACTCTCAACTACCCACTAATTCAGGCTGGAGGCAAGGAGCTTGCTCACAACCCGTTCAGACATTACCTTTGCCCATTCTGCACTTGCCCATTCTGGACCAAACAGTCAGCGTTTGAGCACGTCCAGGGCTGAAGGTTGCCCAAGCTGCTGGGGTGCATCACCCGCCTCCGCTTCCGCCTGCTGCTGTCCTGCCCCGTGCTGTCCCCTGCGTCATCAACCTCCTCCTCCATCTCCACCTCCTCCTCCCCCTCCCCAAATCCCCCTGCACCTCCTCCCCTAGCGGCACACCGAGCCCCTCCAAGCCAGCCATGTTTGATCAGCTGATGGGTGCTGATGGGGCAAACCGTCCTGATGGCTGAGGAGGCGTTGCCAGCTTGCAAAGAGATGATCAAACGGCGCTCTGTGTGTGACATACCGCCTCTTTAGCTATCTGTCTTGTTGCGCAACTCATTTCAAAACGGCCGTTGTTTGGCTTCTGCTCACAACGCCCTTCACTGGGCGTATATGCGATCAATCTTCGTTGAAACGTTTCGTACACTGGAACAAACATCGCATATGCACACCTGTGCATCTTCCAACTTTAATCCTATATACCAGAGTGCCTGGGTTGCATGCTGCGCAACAATATGTTGAGACCAGGCTATGTGCAGCGTTTTTTAACATCGACTCAGCGTGTCATGTTATTGTGCATGCACAGATCATTCATGGGTTCTGTTCAACCCCATGCCATGAAAGCAGGGACAGCGTCTGTGTCACGTATGCCTGGTGTTTTAACTCTACTCTAGCAGTACTGCTATCGCTGACTGATCAATTGTCTTGTCTGCTCATCAGTGTTGACGAAGTGACTGAGTGTGCCTAAA
>VIIQ02000798.1:0-46154 GCA_007449985.2 Desmodesmus armatus
TCAGTGACCGCTTTGCTACAGGAACCCCCGGCGGGTGTTGACACAGCACTGCGTGACCGCAATCTGCAGCTGAGGCAGCTGGTGACAGCAGCAAACAACCTGGAGGGTTGTGCGCAAGGTCCTGTCCCACGCTCATGGCACTCTGCACGCCCTCAACTGCCAGGTGTGCTTCTCTGCTGGATACAAGGCGCACATCACCTGCAGCAGGTTGTAGGCTTCCATTGGGCCTTGCGGCAACATAGCATGTGGGCTTGCTGTTGTTGCAGCCAGTCAAAAACACCACATGGAACCAACAACATCTTAGGCATCACTCGTCAACTGCCTCATGGTGCAGGTCCTGTTGCAGCCGGGCTGGACAGAAGGCTGCGCCAAGGCTTGGGTGAGGAGGGAGAGCAGTTCTCTCATACTTCTCCAGTACGCGTTCACCACACGCAACCAGAGCGCCGCAGGTGCGTACATGGCAACTTCTGCATTCCTGGGAGGCCCATGTTCCTATGATTGGCTTTCAACGCCCATATCGTGTCCGGTAGGCATCATCATCATCATCATCGGGTCTGGGTGTGCTGCTATGAACAATGGCAGGCTGTGTGCCCAAACGCCTTCGGGGGCTGCGCCTGGCTGCAGGGCGTGTGTCGACGATCCTTGCTGCGACCACACAGGCTGTTTCGTTGTTGCATAGGTTCCCTGGTGCACTCTGTCTCTTTGCCTCTTCAGCACTGTTCCGCCGCCTAACCTCACCCCTGCTTCATTGCACCACCCCTTGTGCTCAGGTGCTGATGACCAGCTGACCAAGGCGGCCTTCCACTTTGCGCCCGGCTGAAGAAGCGTGGGCAAGCAGACTTGCTGGTCCGCGACACAAGAAGTTCACAGCAGCTGCTGCCCAAGGCTGAAACAAAGCTCGCAGAACAGCTGCAGCTGATGGTGGATACCCCAGTTGCTCAACGGCCAGCTTTTGTGTGCAGCTTGCGGGAAGCGCTGCAGGAACACGCTCGGGGTGAGCCGGGTGTACTTTGGGGCGTGCGTTGGGGTGGCAGCATGACTTTGGCAACGAAGGCAGTGTAGGCATGCACAGGCACTGAGCACTCTCACTATCTGCTATCCCATTTGCGAGCAAGGCATGCTGATGGCTAGCCAATATATGCACCATCCTACAGAAGGGTTGTGGTGTTGTTCTGCAGACGAAATCCACCGACCCGTGACGGCAACAGGAAGCTGTTGGAGCAGTACAGCGAGGCAGTGCTGGTGCGGGATGCAGAGCAGGTCACAGCGGCACTAAACAGCTCCCTTGCCAACCTGGGCATGCACAGCGAGAGCCTGGCAGCTGTCCGTGTCATGGCCGGCCTGACAGACCCCAACCTTGCTCTGCTGCATGAGACGGCTGAGAAGCTGCGCAAAGCAGCTGAAAAGAGCAGGTAGGCTACATGACCATTCCGTGCTGTTTTGCATCTTGACCTGTTGCTTGCACACATGTGGCCGCTCAAGACCATTGCTGCTCATTGTAGAACGTGCAAGTACCCATATTATTCGGGTCCTGCAGGTGTGCATGCATGATTGTCCCCGCACTGAGTGTGCATTGTCATTGCTGTCCTGCCTGCAGCACTGCCGCAGCAGAAGCAGCAGGTGTCATCAAGGACAAGTTCATGCCTGCCTTAGATGTCAGCATCCTGCGGCAGCAGAACGTGATGGAGGGGCTGTACCATGACCTGAAGAAGTCGGAGAGCAAGAGGGACGCGCAGGATGCAGGTAGGTTCAAGGCCTGGGTGGAGGGAGGCGGGCGCTTGCACATGCCAGGTAGCAAGATGGTTGGAGTTGAAAAAGTGGGGGCGCAAACAACAAGGCAGAAAGCAAAGCGTGCGCCACAGCCGCACACCCTCTCCTTCACCGTGTGTGCCTTTAATATTGTGATACGAAGCTGCAGCCAAGTTTCCCCGATCTCCGTGCATTGGGAACGCGCCCGCATGGCTGTGAATCCCTGTTGCCCATGCTGAACATCTACACTCACTGCTGGTGTGCATTGTTTCTGTGTGATGTGCTTGCAGCCACACCCAAGGAGCGGCAGCGGCACAGCCAGAAGTGCAGGCAGCTCGCGACCGCCCTGGGACAGTGTGTGCTGCAGTACAATGTGCTGGTGGAGGAGTTCAACAAAGCACTTGCAGACGCTGCCCAGCCCCCGGGTGTTGCCACTACACAGCATTGGAGGCAGCCACGCAGCCCCACAGCAGTGGAGGACGTGCGCAAGCAGCGCTTCAGCTGGGCCAACGAGTACGCATGTAAGCACACAAGACACACAAACTTTGCAGGTCTACAGCCATTTGTCACAGCACCTTGCCTTGAGCAATCGCTGGCTTGCAGCACTTTCCAACTGTCACTTGCAGGTTCACACTGGCGTGCATGTGAATGACACCCATGCGGCATCCTTCTCGTGTAATGGACGTGGTGTGTGGCAGCCTCAACAACAGCAACACACTTGTCTGCTGTTCTGCTGCATGCAGTTGACCAGGGCCACCCATTGCGTTTGTATGGGGTTGCGCGCGCCATGGCTATATGTGAGGCAGACAACGAGGTGGCCCGCATCAAGGAGGAGCTTGTGTTGTTACCCCAGGAGATGCAAGCACACATCCGCTTCTACCGCGATCTGGAGGCACAGCTCAAGCAGTTGCAGGCAGCCATGGCAGCTGATAGCGTCCCAACGCCTGAAGGTTTGGTTGCAGCTGGCTTTGCTGTGCTGCCTGGTATGGGGCGCTATCAGCCTGCTGCTGCAGATGTTCTGGCCAGCAGTGGTGTGCGCAGCGGGGCTGTCACGTTTGTGCGGCTTGCACAGGTAGAGGTGCAGCAGCTGCTGCGCGTCGCAGTCAAGGCTTTTGCTCGTGCTGGTGTCGTTGCTGAGAGCGCAGCTGAGCAGCACAGTGAGGAGTCAGACAGTGATGCTGATAGTGAGGATGGGGACCAGGCAGCACCTGCTGCTGGTGGTGGTGGTGATACCGTTGATGATGGTGATGATGATATCATGGTCTGAAGCTTGGTGGTGACAGTGTGGCCATTGGCATGCGTTTGGGTCAATTTGCTGTGCATGTGTGCTCGTCCAAGTTGCAGCAGCTGTTGTGCACGCAACAAGGAGTGACTACTGTGTGCTGTCAGTGAAAGTTGTAATGAATGACAGGCTTGCAACACAATTGGTGTATAGCAGCAGTTAGGCAGGTCAGCTGGCTTACATGGCTCCAAAAGCCTCTTGCAATTGTGTAGGAGCTAGCCCTGCAGGCGCAGCCATGCTATTCTTTGTCAAGTGGGGCCGTGCCAAGTCTGGCAGTTCACTCTCCGGCAGTAATCATCGATACCAGTTCGCAGGGCTGGTGGGGTGAGCAGGTGCCAAGGTGGTGTGTTCACATGACATGCTGGGGTAGGCGGGCGCCTGCAGTGCGCACACGTTGCAAAGATGGTGAGATATGGGTCTTTGATGTGTTCACCTTGAATTGGCGGTCAGCGCTTACTGAGGTGTAATGCCATTGTGCATGCCATGTGCACTGCACACAGAAGTTTTCATTGCACACAATCAACAACAGGTTCAACAATCAGAATGATGAGGCCAAGTACGTGCCATGTATGCTTCTGCTGACTAAGGCACACCACTAATGGCCACAAAGGTATTGCACGCATGGGATGTGGGCTGTAATGTACACTACCACACAGCATCTGCCTCATCTGATGGTGCAACAACACTCCAGAACACTGTGGCACCTCACAATCAGCTTCAGCCCAGATCGGCCGTTGGACCCAATTTGCTTGATTTGGCCCCCCAAACCCCCCCAAAACGACCACCGACACAGGCGCAGCACAGCGCCCCACCTGCAACAAGGCTCTCTCACACACATATGACACTGTTTGTGGGTGCCATGCTGTAGGAGAGCTGTAACAAACTGTGCTGACCTCCCCCCCCCCCCACATGCCTCCCGTCACCCACTACCATGGCGTGATGCCACGGTTGCGCACTTGAACGGCTTGCATCTGTTGCGCTGGCCAACTGGTGGGGAATCTGGGCATCATTCAGGGAATCAAAGTTGTTGGTAATGACTCAAGGAGTGCCCCTGTGGAGCCAGAGAGGGTGCAGACCTGTGGCTGGGGTCCAACAGCTTGGGGAGTCATGGCTATCTTGTTGCGTGTTGGTGTGAGATGGATTGCCGCACATGCGTGCATCACAGTCGTGTTGCACGCATGGGATGTGGGCTGTAATGTACACTACCACACAGCATCTGCCTCATCTGATGGTGCAACAACACTCCAGAACACTGTGGCACCTCACAATCAGCTTCAGCCCAGATCGGCCGTCGGACCCAATTTGCTTGATTTGGCCCCCCCAACCCCCCCAAAACGACCACCGACACAGGCGCAGCACAGCGCCCCACCTGCAACAAGGCTCTCTCACACACATATAGTGTCACAGTTTGTGCTGACCTCCCCCCCCCCCCACATGCCTCCCGTCACCCACTACCATGGCGTGATGCCACGGTTGCGCACTTGAACGGCTTGCATCTGTTGCGCTGGCCAACTGGTGGGAAATCTGGGCATCATTCAGGGAATCAAAGTTGTTGGTAATGACTCAAGGAGTGCCCCTGTGGAGCCAGAGAGGGTGCAGACCTGTGGCTGGGGTCCAACAGCTTGGGGAGTCATGGCTATCTTGTTGCGTGTTGGTGTGAGATGGATTGCCGCACATGCGTGCATCACAGTCGTGTTGCACGCATGGGATGTGGGCTGTAATGTACACTACCACACAGCATCTGCCTCATCTGATGGTGCAACAACACTCCAGAACACTGTGGCACCTCACAATCAGCTTCAGCCCAGATCGGCCGTCGGACCCAATTTGCTTGATTTGGCCCCCCAAACCCCCCCAAAACGACCACCGACACAGGCGCAGCACAGCGCCCCACCTGCAACAAGGCTCTCTCACACACATATGACACTGTTTGTGGGTGCCATGCTGTAGGAGAGCTGTAACAAACTGTGCTGACCTCCCCCCCCCCCCCCCATGCCTCCCGTCACCCACTACCATGGCGTGATGCCACGGTTGCGCACTTGAACGGCTTGCATCTGTTGCGCTGGCCAACTGGTGGGGAATCTGGGCATCATTCAGGGAATCAAAGTTGTTGGTAATGACTCAAGGAGTGCCCCTGTGGAGCCAGAGAGGGTGCAGACCTGTGGCTGGGGTCCAACAGCTTGGGGAGTCATGGCTATCTTGTTGCGTGTTGGTGTGAGATGGATTGCCGCACATGCGTGCATCACAGTCGTGTTGCACGCATGGGATGTGGGCTGTAATGTACACTACCACACAGCATCTGCCTCATCTGATGGTGCAACAACACTCCAGAACACTGTGGCACCTCACAATCAGCTTCAGCCCAGATCGGCCGTCGGACCCAATTTGCTTGATTTGGCCCCCCAAACCCCCCCAAAACGACCACCGACACAGGCGCAGCACAGCGCCCCACCTGCAACAAGGCTCTCTCACACACATATAGTGTCACAGTTTGTGCTGACCTCCCCCCCCCCCCACATGCCTCCCGTCACCCACTACCATGGCGTGATGCCACGGTTGCGCACTTGAACGGCTTGCATCTGTTGCGCTGGCCAACTGGTGGGAAATCTGGGCATCATTCAGGGAATCAAAGTTGTTGGTAATGACTCAAGGAGTGCCCCTGTGGAGCCAGAGAGGGTGCAGACCTGTGGCTGGGGTCCAACAGCTTGGGGAGTCATGGCTATCTTGTTGCGTGTTGGTGTGAGATGGATTGCCGCACATGCGTGCATCACAGTCGTGTTGCACGCATGGGATGTGGGCTGTAATGTACACTACCACACAGCATCTGCCTCATCTGATGGTGCAACAACACTCCAGAACACTGTGGCACCTCACAATCAGCTTCAGCCCAGATCGGCCGTCGGACCCAATTTGCTTGATTTGGCCCCCCAAACCCCCCAAAACGACCACCGACACAGGCGCAGCACAGCGCCCCACCTGCAACAAGGCTCTCTCACACACATATAGTGTCACAGTTTGTGCTGACCTCCCCCCCCCCCCCACATGCCTCCCGTCACCCACTACCATGGCGTGATGCCACGGTTGCGCACTTGAACGGCTTGCATCTGTTGCGCTGGCCAACTGGTGGGAAATCTGGGCATCATTCAGGGAATCAAAGTTGTTGGTAATGACTCAAGGAGTGCCCCTGTGGAGCCAGAGAGGGTGCAGACCTGTGGCTGGGGTCCAACAGCTTGGGGAGTCATGGCTATCTTGTTGCGTGTTGGTGTGAGATGGATTGCCGCACATGCGTGCATCACAGTCGTGTTGCACGCATGGGATGTGGGCTGTAATGTACACTACCACACAGCATCTGCCTCATCTGATGGTGCAACAACACTCCAGAACACTGTGGCACCTCACAATCAGCTTCAGCCCAGATCGGCCGTCGGACCCAATTTGCTTGATTTGGCCCCCCAAACCCCCCCAAAACGACCACCGACACAGGCGCAGCACAGCGCCCCACCTGCAACAAGGCTCTCTCACACACATATGACACTGTTTGTGGGTGCCATGCTGTAGGAGAGCTGTAACAAACTGTGCTGACCTCCCCCCCCCCACATGCCTCCCGTCACCCACTACCATGGCGTGATGCCACGGTTGCGCACTTGAACGGCTTGCATCTGTTGCGCTGGCCAACTGGTGGGAAATCTGGGCATCATTCAGGGAATCAAAGTTGTTGGTAATGACTCAAGGAGTGCCCCTGTGGAGCCAGAGAGGGTGCAGACCTGTGGCTGGGGTCCAACAGCTTGGGGAGTCATGGCTATCTTGTTGCGTGTTGGTGTGAGATGGATTGCCGCACATGCGTGCATCACAGTCGTGTTGCACGCATGGGATGTGGGCTGTAATGTACACTACCACACAGCATCTGCCTCATCTGATGGTGCAACAACACTCCAGAACACTGTGGCACCTCACAATCAGCTTCAGCCCAGATCGGCCGTCGGACCCAATTTGCTTGATTTGGCCCCCCAAACCCCCCCAAAACGACCACCGACACAGGCGCAGCACAGCGCCCCACCTGCAACAAGGCTCTCTCACACACATATGACACTGTTTGTGGGTGCCATGCTGTAGGAGAGCTGTAACAAACTGTGCTGACCTCCCCCCCCCCCACATGCCTCCCGTCACCCACTACCATGGCGTGATGCCACGGTTGCGCACTTGAACGGCTTGCATCTGTTGCGCTGGCCAACTGGTGGGGAATCTGGGCATCATTCAGGGAATCAAAGTTGTTGGTAATGACTCAAGGAGTGCCCCTGTGGAGCCAGAGAGGGTGCAGACCTGTGGCTGGGGTCCAACAGCTTGGGGAGTCATGGCCATCTTGTTGCGTGTTGGTGTGAGATGGATTGCCGCACCATGCGTGCATCACAGTCGCGTTGCACGCATGGGATGTGGGCTGTAATGTACACTACCACACAGCATCTGCCTCATCTGATGGTGCAACAACACTCCAGAACACTGTGGCACCTCACAATCAGCTTCAGCCCAGATCGGCCGTCGGACCCAATTTGCTTGATTTGGCCCCCCAAACCCCCCCAAAAACGACCACCGACACAGGCGCAGCACAGCGCCCCACCTGCAACAAGGCTCTCTCACACACATATGACACTGTTTGTGGATGCCATGCTGTAGGAGAGCTGTAACAAACTGTGCTGACCTCCCCCCCCCCCCACATGCCTCCAAACACGCACACTAGTGCCACATGGCCCCATGCCACACTCTGGATCGGCTCGTGGCTGTTGCGCCGGCTGATTGGCAGTCAAAGGAACATGTTGATACTTGGTGGAAGAGTGTGCAGGCCTGTGACTGCCCTCCAACAGCATGGGGCCCCCTTTGAAGTTTGGTTGCTTGTTGCTTCACGGTGAAAGCAATGTCGGCACCATGAGCGCTTAACAGTTGTGCTGCTTGAGTGGGTATAGGGCTCATAGGGCTCAGGCAGCATTCAACCCTCAACATATCTTCATCATCAGAGAAGCCTTGCAAGCAAGTGTCAGTGGGCCTCCGTCAGGGTCACTAGGCCTCCCTTCTTTGATGTTGTGGTCTACAAGCCCGGGGCGCCCAAGTCTGTTCCATGCTTTGCTGTAGGACTGTAACAACCAGATTTGTTACCTGATCCTCATCAGAAGGTTCTTTTTCCACCTTGCGCAACACCACACAAGCCTCAGTGATGTCAACTGAACACTGGTGTTCAGCCGGAAGCCTACCCACAACTCTCAACTACCCACTAATTCAGGCTGGAGGCAAGGAGCTTGCTCACAACCCGTTCAGACATTACCTTTGCCCATTCTGCACTTGCCCATTCTGGACCAAACAGTCAGCGTTTGAGCACGTCCAGGGCTGAAGGTTGCCCAAGCTGCTGGGGTGCATCACCCGCCTCCGCTTCCGCCTGCTGCTGTCCTGCCCCGTGCTGTCCCCTGCGTCATCAACCTCCTCCTCCATCTCCACCTCCTCCTCCCCCTCCCCCAAATCCCCCTGCACCTCCTCCCCTAGCGGCACACCGAGCCCCTCCAAGCCAGCCATGTTTGATCAGCTGATGGGTGCTGATGGGGCAAACCGTCCTGATGGCTGAGGAGGCGTTGCCAGCTTGCAAAGAGATGATCAAACGGCGCTCTGTGTGTGACATACCGCCTCTTTAGCTATCTGTCTTGTTGCGCAACTCATTTCAAAACGGCCGTTGTTTGGCTTCTGCTCACAACGCCCTTCACTGGGCGTATATGCGATCAATCTTCGTTGAAACGTTTCGTACACTGGAACAAACATCGCATATGCACACCTGTGCATCTTCCAACTTTAATCCTATATACCAGAGTGCCTGGGTTGCATGCTGCGCAACAATATGTTGAGACCAGGCTATGTGCAGCGTTTTTTAACATCGGACTCAGCGTGTCCATGTTATTGTGCATGCACAGATCATTCATGGGTTCTGTTCAACCCCATGCCATGAAAGCAGGGGACAGCGTCTGATGTCACGTATGGCCTGGTGTTTTAACTCTACTCTAGCAGTACTGCTATCGCTGACTGATCAATTGTCTTGTCTGATCATCAGTGTTTGACGAAGTGACTGAGTGTGCCTAAAGAGGATATTGAACCAGCCATATACTTGTGATTTCATAAGGGCACATATAAGGTGAGGATCTGTACGGAAAGCCTCGGGCTCTCTACTGCTCTCTAGTGCTGCAGCTGCAGTGCAGTGGCCGTGCTGTTCATCTACCCGCACCATGGCAGCAGTGAGTACTCCTTCACACTTCGTAAACATTACTACTATTTTACTTCTGCGTGTGCTGCTTCACAGGATGGACAATGTGAAGACACACCATCCTTGCTGTCGTTGCCAGACCCCTGCCTGCTGGCAGTGCTGCAGTGCTGTGCAGCTGACGACCAGCGCAGCCTGTTCAGTGCCGCCAGGGCTCACATCAGGCTGCACCACGCAGCTGTGGCGGCGCTGCACAGCATTACAGCAGTCGTGGGCGATCAGCAGCACGTGCACAGCTTGCTGGAGTACTTGGGCAAGCATGGCCGACATGTTCACAGTATACAGCTGAGCAACAGGGAGCAGTACCGCAGGATTATCCTCCGCCAGCTGCCCCCAGTCCTGCAGCTAAGCAGCCTCCAGATCAGTCACATGCACCTGCAGCTGTGGCCAGGGGATGGCTACCAAGGCGTGCTGGGGCGCGGGGTAGCAGCCCTCAAGCAGCTGCGGCTCTGCGGCTGTGCGCTTGTGTATGACAACCAGGAGCTGGCAGCAACACTGTCGCAGCTGCCAGCTGGGCTGCAGCACCTCAGCTTCAGCGACCTGTACTTCACATGGGATTTTGAGTTTCCAGCAAACGTCCTGCAGCAGCTCACCTACCTTGAGCTTGCTGGCATGGGCTCGCAGGACTCTGACCGCAGCCCCGCCCTGCAGCCTCTGGAGGGTCTGACCTTGCTGGCCGATTTGCAGCTTTCAGCTCGGGAAAACAACATTGCAAGGGCCATAATGCCGTTGGGAGCAGACCACCTGACACTTTTGGAGCTGGCACGCTGCAGTGTTGAGCCGGGTGCCGTAGCTTCCAAGACCAAGCTGCAGCACCTGCGCATGTACAGCTGCAGCATGGATGATGGTGCAGCAGGGGAGGTGCAGCTGCTGTCCCGCCTGCAGCAGCTGCAGCAGCGTCAGCTGCTGACACACCTGTGTCTGGCATACACCTTACAGGCTGTAGGGGAGGGCAGCCCTCCTGCAGCAGCCTACGCAGCCCTGACAGCCAACAGCAAGCTGCAGCACCTTGACATCAGTGGCTGCGCACTGCCAGAAGGGGTGTGGCAGCACATGTTCCCTACAGGCAGGCAACTGCCACACCTACACACGCTGAACATCTCTGCATACTTTGAGCCATCGGGCAGGGAAATCCCAGCACCTGAAGGCAGCCGCCTTGTCAGCTGCTGCCCTGGCCTGCGGTCTCTAGACCTGCAGCAGCTGAGATGCAACACTGAGTCGCTGGCCCCACTGCGGGGGCTGAGTGGGCTGCACACCCTGCACTTGGCTGCTCAGCCAACTGCTGACGACACAGAGGGAGAGGATGATTCACAGGGTCTACAGCTTGTGTGCCAGCTGGCAGCAAGGGAGTGTTTGCAGAGTGTGTGCCAGCTGACAGGGCTTAGGGAGCTGCGTGTGTTGTGGTGCGGGGCTGCAGAGGCGGGGTTGTTGCTGCAGCTGACAGAACTGAGGCACTTGACTCAACTTTTTTACGGCCTATGCGATTTTACCGCGAGGTGCTTGGCGTGTCAGGTGAGCCAATCACTGTTTAGTAATTGCTGTGTCACTGCATGTCCGCCATGTCTGGGTGGCTGTTTTGTTGATACGCCATAACTAGCATGGTTGTACCCTGTCACAGCTGTTCATGCTAGGTGGCTGCCTTGCCTAGGAGCTTGGTTCTGCAATGACCAACCCGTAAGCAGCTGTTCTGAGGCCCTTTGTGGACGTGCTATCATCATCAACTTGCAGTGCATGGTGGCGGCCGTCATTTCATGCTGATGTTATACATTGGCACGGGGCAAGGGTGTCTATGCATTGTGTTGCTGCTGTTGTTGCTGCGCAGGGGCCAGATGACGAGCCTGTGTGGCGGCAGCTGCTGTGCGACCACCTTGAACACAGCGACCCTGCAGTGGCACAGCAGGCCCTGCTGTGCCACTGCCGGGCGGCAGCAGCACTGGCTGAGTGATGGTGAGTTGACAACAGCAGCAACAGCAGCAGCAGAGCAGAAATCCTTAGTGGTCACAAGCCTTCTGTTGGACAGTAGTATTTAGAGTGATAGGCTTAGTTAGCTGAGCAACCCACAAGGGAGCCGAATGTATAGTCCGGGTTTTGGCTTAAGGAATATAGTCTTGAGGATGACTGGAGCAGGACCAAGGGGCCTGCAAGGCAACCGGGGAGGTGCTTGCGTTGTTGCAGGGGTGTTGAGCTTGGTTGAGCTTTGGGGCTGTGATAAAGTGGGCCCTGAAAATGACGCGGGCATCGCCGGCCAGGGTGCTGTGGCTATTGACATCATCAAGTGCTGACTGTGAGTCACCGTGCCATGAGGGTGTTGTGTACTGGGTCTCTAGGAGGGTGCAGCACCACATGGTTGCAACAACCGTGAAGGCAGTCGGGGGAGAGGGGCAGGGGGCTTGTGCGGGTGATTCGGCTGAGGGGGGGGGGTAAGTGGTTGTCTCATATGATGTGTGTAACGCCCTGTTGCCATTCCATGTGTGTCACCATTGTGTTGTGCCCTGCTGTTTCTGTTGTTGCTGCTATGTCTGTTGCTCCTGCAGTGGTTTATGCCTCCAGTGTGCTCCTCCTCCCCATCCCCATCCATTGGTGGCTCTTAGTCCCAGCTTGATGCACTCAGAACCAGCAGCAGCAGCAGCAGCAGCAGCAGCACTTCATGCTCCACACCCCCGCAACCGGGAGTGCAGCTAGCAGGAAGCAGCAGCGTGCAACATTAGTGCATCAGGCTTTCAGCTGGTGGCACTGATCTGCTGGTGGTCAGGGTGCCAGGGTGGTGGGGCAGCAGCTCACATGCATTGTGCTGCTGAGTGGGATCCACATTGGCACATGGGTGACTTTTGGGTTTGATGTCTTTTGTGGTCCCTTCTCAGAGGGGTGCATAGTATAGGACCGGTGTGCATGTCCTGGATGCTGGAATGGTAGTGGGGTGGTTCAGACTGGGGTTGTGGTGTGCTGCTGGGTCAGCTGTTGGTCTGCAAGTGGTGATAATGAATAATCACTGGTGATGCTGATGATCATTGATGTGCGTCATTTGTGGCAGCCAGAGTCCACAATTTCGTAATTAACGGTCATAACCAACTCCAACCAATCAACTACATCTGGTTTTGCTTCAATTACCACCCAATCTGCTCGAAGCAACCGCGATGCAACACAACAATTGTCGGTCACCGTAGAAAGGGGAACGTTTTTCGACATCGGCACGGGAGGCAGCACTATCTTCACTGCAGACGTCACAGTCATTCTTTGGACAGACGTTGTTCACGCCAATGGCGTGCGTGGTGGCACATGCAGCTGCAGCCGGTGGCACACACAGTAACAGCACTGCTGCACTCTCAACCCCGACACGAAACAGCATCAGTGACTGCTCCGGGCACCTTGGGAGCGCACATCAGGCAGAACGTAGTGATGTGCATCTATCAGGCGTGCAGCAGCAGCTGCAGCAGCTGCTGCAAGCCCACCAACACCAAGCAGCAGAAGCAGCAGGTGCAGAAGCTCAAGCAGCGATCAAGGTCTCAGACCCAGCCGAAACAGATCACCCCATCCTTGTTTCGTTCCCCAGCTTCAGTCAAAGCACAACAGCAGGCCTGAGCGGTGCTGGGGTGGAGGCAGCAGGGCGATCGCTGCAGTGTGCAGGACATGCCAGCACAGCAGCGCAGGAGCCAGATGCCAGCTCATGGGCATGCGGCAGCAGCAGCAGCTGCGACAGCCCGCCCATCCAGCACGGATCAGGGTCTGGTTCTTCCAGCACAACAGGTGAATACAGTGCTGACCAGCTGGCTGTGCCGCCCCAAGCCTGTGACTTGGGTTGCAACGCCCCAAGCCTGTGACTTGGGTCGCAATGCCAACGTCAACGTCAGTAATGTGCAGCAGGCATGCACCAGTAGAATGCAGCAGCAGCAGTCAAGCCAATGCAGCAGCAGGAAGGGGGTGGGCGGTGTGTTTTCACGCCTGTGTGTTTTCATGGTGACGTGCAGGGTGTTCGTGCATTATGTGCTGCTGTTGCATGCTTGCAAGTTTGGAACAGCAGGCAGTAATTGTCATCCCCGGCAAGATATTCTCAAGCTTGCGAACAACGCCTGGAGTGTGTGCTGCATCGTGCATTGGCGGCATCGCAACTATTGCCACTAACAACATCCCTTACAGCCTTGCAGAACTGGTCATATGGTTGTCAGCGCCTCAACAACGACAAAGAGTCAGACATCCTGTGCATGTGGTTGTAGCCGATAGGGCTATCTGTTTCACCACAGTGGGCCATACAAACATTCTTTGGCACCAACAGTGTAACAAACAACAACTGTGTGTTTCGCTTGCTTCTCAGACCAGATTGCCTTGCTGCTGCTGCTGCTGCTGCTGCAGGCGTGTTGGAGTCTCCCTTCTGTCCCAGCAGATAGCTTGTGCACGCAGCCTGGCACTGGATCCTTCCCCCTTGCCTGCTGCTGCTGCTGCTGCTGCTGGTGGCAGCAGTCAGCAGGCGGGTGCTGTCAGGGATCAGCACAGTGAAGAGCTCTGGCGCATGGTGCAGGTGGATGACCTGGTCGTTGAGCTCGCCTCTTGGCTTTAGCTTTTTGATGGCTTTGGCAACTGGTGCAAGGGTTTGAATGCACACAGTGTGTTCCTGAGTTGGTGTGATGCTGCTGCTGGCGATGCTGGAAACACACAACACCAACACCACCTGAATGGGGTCAGGAGGCCAAACCCTCGGCCACGCACCCCTGTCTGCATCTCAAACAGTCCTGTGTCTTGTGCTGCTGTGATTTGCTCCCCTGCCTCAACTGCTACGGCTGCTGTGTCCCCCATCTGCTGCTTGCTGCTGTTATCAGGAGCGGCGTGAAGCGGATGCAGCAGAGCTACGTGCAGCTCTAGGCCGCAAGCAGCGGCACAGCAAGCAGCATCAGGAGCCCCAGCAGCACGGGCAGCAACAGCCGCAGCAGCAACAGCTGAAGGGGGCCGTGCAGCACCAACACTATGTGGGTGGTCAGCAGGTGGTTGTGGAGATTGAGGAGGCGTCCCCGCTAGTCAAGGGCAAGCACAGGCCACACAAGCAGCAGCAACAGCAGCAGCAGCAGCAGCAGGAGCCTCAGCACCTCTCACTGTTGCAGCCGCAGCAGCAGGCAGAACTGTTGCAGGAGCAGCCTGTGCCTGCCTGTCTTATCCCTGCCTCACTGCTGCCGCCACAGCAGCAGCGGCCAGTGCAGCAGCAGGGCCCTTTGCTGCAGCAGCAACCGACGCAGCCGGACTTGCAGCAGGCTGAGTACCAGCCAACACACCAGCAGCAGGGCCCACAGCAGCAGGAAGCCCAAGAGCCCAACCCTCCACAAGATCACCACCACCACCAGCAGCAGCAGCAAGGGCAGCAGGAGCCGTCCCCAGCGACACCCCAGCAGCAGTCGCAGCACCCGCAGCTACAGCAACCGTCACAGCTGCAGCAGCCTAAGTCTGTGCAGCAGGGTTTCCAGCTCGCACAGCAGCAGCCAGTGCTGGAAGGCCAGCCTCTCCAGCAGCAACAGCAGCAGCAGCAGTCGCAGCAGCAGCAGCAACCCCAGCAGCAGCAGCAGCAGCAGCAGCAGCAGCAGCAGCGGCAACCGCGGAAGCACCTGCTGAGCCCCCGGCCCCCACAGGGCCCCATGCAGCCGCAACAGCCCGCACTGTTCCTCCCATCACTGCTGCTGGTCACGCTGGCGTCGCACCCAGCAGCCCCACCCTATCCTCGGCTGTGAGTGGCATGCTGTTGGACAGCAATGCGGCCGAGGGGGACGGGCTAGGGGGCGGCTGGGTCCACCACTTCATTAGTGGCTGCAGTACAGCGCTGGCCCTGCCGCCTACCAGCAGCAGCAGCTGGGGAGGGTGTGGAGGAGGCATCGCCAGCGACGGCCTGGCTGCAGTAGTACCGCCGCCACTGCAGTACGACGGCGTCTGCGACTTCAGCCAGCCGGGCTGGGGTTTAGTCACGCCTGCTGTGCTGCAGGGTTCAATGGCAGCAGCGCCCAAGGCCCTTAGTGGGGAAGGGGGCGGCTGGTCCGGCTTGGGAGGGTCAAAGCAGAGGCAGTTGTGGGGCGGGGGGAGTGAAGGGCGTGGCCGGGGTTTAGCGGAAGCAGGGTTGCTAAACCCTGGATGGGATAACTGGGCAGGGTTTGAGGATGGGCAGCCGTTGAGTGCGGGACTGCTGGCTGCATCGCAGCTTGCGACACCCCCAGTGCCGCCTAAGGGCAGTAAGTTTGATGATATGGATTGCTTCAGCAGCAGCTTACACAAGTCGGCAGCAGCGATTGCGGCGGCAGCAGTGGCAGGGGAGTTGGCGGCTCGCAAGGAGCAGCAGCAGCAGCAGTTAGCGCACTGGAAGCAGCAGCAGAAGCAGCGGTCGCTGCCGCACCAGCTGCTGCTGCAGCTGGGCCTCCCTGCAGCCAGCAGTAGCAGCGCAGCAGCAGCGGAGGGTCCCAATGCTGCTCGACGCGCAAGTTTGGATTTCTCCTCTGTTACTCGCCCCCTCAGCGGCAGCAGACGAAGCCAGCAGCAGCAGTCGCCGCGACCGGTCAGCAACCTTTTGCTGATGCTGAACGGGCACCTGGCGGACGGCACCAGCAGCGGCAGCAGCAGCGCTGGCCCTGCTGCTGCTGCAGCTGCCGCTGCCATCTCTGCCCAGCTGGAGTCCCTGATCGGGGGGTTGTCTCTGCTGGGTGAGCGGGATGCATCAGCAGTAGGGCACGAGCTAGCAGTGGCAGAGAGCATACACGACGTCTGCTTGCAGCACCACAGGCGGTACAGCAGCTATGGCAGGAGCACCGACGGGGAGGGTGGCCAAAGCAGCCGCTGCAGCTTTGGCGGTGGAAGTGCAGCAGCAGCTGCTGCTGGCAGGGGTGGGGATGGTAGGGGTGGTCTGGTGTCGCAACATAGCAGCAGTGACTCCCTGAGGACCCGACTGCTGTTGCGGCAGCAGCAGGAGCACAGCAGCAATGGCGGCGGCTGGCAGCAGTGGCGGCGGCTGCAGGGGCTGCTGGGGTCTGTTGCTGCTGCCGCAGGGAAGCTCGGCAGCAATGCGGTGGCTGCAATGGCCAATGCGTCGGCGGCGGCAGCTGGCAGCAGTGGCGGCAGCGATGCAGCGCAGCGGCGGCTGATGGCAACTGGAGGCAGCAGCAGCTCCAGCGCAGCAGCGGCAGCAGCAGCGGCGGCAGCAAGGGCTAACAGCAGCAGCAATGGAGGTGCTGTGCGGCGTGTGCACTCTCAGGGGCTTACCGGTGCGCAGTCATCAGGACGTGGGGGCGGCCTTTGGCAGTTCCCATCCCAGCAGACTGCTGGTGGTGGTAGAGGGGGCCACAAGCTGCGCAGGGCAACCACAACAGGCACGAATGACACAGCGGCTGTAGCACGTGCTGCTGCTGCCGCCGCCAACACTGCCGCTGCTGCTGCTGGTGCGGGGGAGCGCAGCGGTCAGCTGCAGGGTCTGAAGGGCAAGCGTCAGGGCTTAGGGCCCAACAGGCGGTGGCTGTAAGCTGCTAGTGGAGCAGCAGCTACCCACCAAATGCAGCAGACACGGCAATATCAGCAAGGCTCACCAGGCGTAACCCTCTACCAGCAGCAGCGGCAGCAGCAGCTGCCTTGGGATGTTTGGGCGCTGCTGCGCATGCTGGGTATGTAAGGCTGCTTCTGGTGAGCAGCTGTGTTCTGTTTTTGTTTCACGCCCTGCGTCACCGGGTGCAGCTGCAACTGCAAAATGGGAAGCACGTGTGTGCTGGCAGGTATCAGCTGGCCGGGTTGCAGTGGCAGCATGCACACATTGTCGCATGTTGCCCCCCCCCCCACCTTTGGCACCATCGTGGCTCACATTTGAGGCTGCGGGCTTGGACAGTGTGGCTCTGCAGCATTGTCAGCAGCGCCATGTTTGTTGTTTGTGTCAACACCTCTGCTGCTGCTGCAGCAGCAATGTGTTTCTGAAGGCCTTGATTTGCTTTTGAATCAGGAAAGACTGTTCTTCTGTTGGTTTTCACTGATCTTCTGATTGCTCAGAGCTGTGCCCCCTGGCAGCGCTGTTGTGTAGCTAGTTCATGAAGCTTTCTTCTTGCAGGTGATCAGGGGTATGCTGGTTGTTGTGGGCTGTGGTAGTGTTCTGATTTACATGCTCATGTGGAGAGTGTGTGTGTGTGGGGGGGGGGGGCACAGGCAACAGGCAACGCCTTGCAAAGGGGCCCATCCCACATGGGTTGGTGGTGGTGGCAGCTGTGTGGCCATAGCTTGTACAATTGTGTATGTGTGCCTGTGTGACCCTGGCCAACCCTGAAGGGTGAAGAAAGTCAATCTTTTGCTGGTGGCATTCAGTGGTATTGTGAGTGCCTTCATTCACTGCTGTGTGCTCCTGCACCGGCACTTGTTGGGTGTGCCCTTATCGGGCAAGGCAGCAGCATGGTGTTCATGGGGTGTGTCCTCTTGTTGTGCATGCATGTTGCCTGCTGGCACTGGCTTGGCAATTGGTTAGTGTTGCTGCCGGATGGCAGTGCTGCCGTGCGTTCAACCCAAGTTGGTTTGGGGCAGCATGCACATGTGTGAAGCATGCTGCTTGTACACAGCCTGGTGCCAACAACTGGTCTCACTTGGTGTCAGTCGATGCACATGTTGTGATAGTGGTGTCTAGTGGAGTGGACTGCTTTCCTTGTGCAACTGCAACTACCAACGTAAGCAGGTTCCTCTAGGCAACCTCCCTGCAGCAGTGTTGGGCCGTGTGTGGCATTTTGGGGGTTCATTTGTCAGGCCGCTGACTTCAGTATGTTGGTGTCCGATTGTCTGCGTATGTTTGAACTGTCACCGAGCATATGATGTGTATGAAGAAAAGGCACGGCCCAAACACCAATGCAGCAGTGAATTCAACTTGTGTACGCTTTGATATGTAGATCCAAGGAGCAGCCAACATTGGACAAAGTTGGACGAGCTAGATGTGCATGCAGCAACCACCAGTCCATTTTGAGAACACGTTGACACCGTGTGCAGGCTGCATGGGCCAGCAGTGTTGACCGTCACTTGAGCTTGAATGAAGCAATGGCTCATTGCAAATACTCCATAACTGCAAAACATTCCGCAGTGTTACATCCCCTCACTAGCGCCTGACACACAGCCATAAGTCATGGTAGTGTTTAAGCATCACACCTCCTCAAGAGGCACACGTAACGAGGCAAAACCCCAAAACAAAGCCACCTGCAGATCAACCTGCAAGTCTGCAAGGCAACACGCTGCACTTGCAAGCCAACAAACCAACTTCTCCATGTCTGCGCTGGTTGTACTGCTAGCATGCAAAGACTCACCAATAGCATCACTGATGTGACACGGGCCATCTTGTTAGCTGAGAAGTAACAAGACTGTCTCACACAAAACACCGCTCAGCTTCACGCACCACGGCACCTGATCAGGCAATCAATGTGGTTGGGGTACAGCCGCTGCAGCTGGCGCCACACGGGCTCGTCTTCTGGGGCCTGCATATACACAGCAGCAGCAACCAAGGCAAAGCTTCACTGAAAGAGGCGAGAAGAGGTGCACACCTTCACCCATCATCAGCACACCAGCCGACACAACGTGATCTGAATCAAGGCTTGGGTGTCTCGGGCAGTGCACGGACCAGACATGGCCACTGGACCCGCCAGAGTGATGTGGGCGTGGCACACAGCAGGAAACGAAACTTCTGAGTCAGAAGCCTTCTCATGTTGGCAGCACCCCAACATGCAACAGGGAGGGAAGCACAGGGCGACAAGGTGCAATCCCAGTCAGATGACAACACCATGCAAACACAGCACGCAGGCAAGGACTCAGATCCAAGATCTGATGAACATCTCACTCACCTCAGCCACCAAGGTGACGCCCCTTTCCCCCTCCCCAACAAACTGGCCATATTGAAGTGCCGTCAGCTGCTGCAGTCGTGTGAGCGGCAGCAGTATCCCCTCATGCACAATCTTTGCTCGCCGTATATGGCAGCCCACATACAGCCGCCTCAGCCCTGTGAGCTGACACAACCCCCACACACCCTCAACTGCTGCTGCGGCATCAGTAGTGTCCAAGTGCAGTGTGTGCAGCCTGCACAACCCATGAAGTGGGGCCAGCAACTCAGCACTGAACTGCAGCGATTGCATGCACAGTTCCTGCAGGCCAGGGCAGCAGCTGGCAAGGCGGCTGCCTTCAGGAGCTGGAGCATCGATGATATCACTGCCAGATGAATGCTTGACACAAGATAAATCCAGCCAGTGCAGGTGCGGAAGCTGCCTGCCGGCAGGGAACAGGTGCTGCCACACACCCTCTGGCAGTGTGCAGCAGCTGACATTGAGATGCTGTAGCTTGCTGCTAGCTGTCAGGGCTGAGTAGTGTGCTGCTGCGGGATGGAGGGCATCCCGGGCGGCTTGCAGGCTTTCCTGCACATTGAGATATGTCAGCTGATGCAGGTGCTGCATGTTGGACAACAGCTGAACCTCCCCGTCTGCGCCACCAGGCATGCTGCAGCAGCTCAGCTCAAGGCTTTGCAGCTGGGTTTTGCCAGCCAAAGCCCCTGCCATCACACTGCACTTGCACAATTCAAGGTGTGTCAAACCGCATGTGCCTGACAGCATGCCCTCACTGATGGTGCACCCAACCCACCCTGCGAGGCGCAGATCAACTAGCCGGGTCAAGG
Source organism: Desmodesmus armatus (assembly GCA_007449985.2). NCBI lineage: Eukaryota > Viridiplantae > Chlorophyta > Chlorophyceae > Sphaeropleales > Scenedesmaceae > Desmodesmus > Desmodesmus armatus. The sequence goes on from VIIQ02000798.1 coordinate 19,954, forward strand.
CCTGCAGGGGCTGCAACACAAGCTCGCCCTGAACAGGGTCCTGAACAGGATCCTGTGGGTCCAAGCAAGCAAGCTCAAGGTAGGTGAGCTGCTGCAGCTGTGGCAGTTGGTGCAGCGTGCTTGTCGGCAGCTGACCCCCATGACCATTGAAGTGCAACCTACGCAGGCTGAGGTGCTCCAGGCTGGTAAGCAGCTGCTGCAGAGCAGTTGCCAGCCCGTCTTGTTTGTCAAGCACAGTGCAGCTGCTGAGCCGGAGCCTCTTGAAGGCTGCTGTTGCAGCAGACCCCAGCACGCCCTGGTGGCCACCCCCCTGCTGCAGCTGCAGGCGCATAGCATCTATCTCAAGGCTGCTGAGGTGCAGATTTGGCAGCAGCTGGCGCATGATTGGGGGATTCAGCCCCCGGAAGCTGATGCTGTCGATATGCTGGGCATGCTTTCGTAGGTACCCCAGGACACTGCGCATGTGCAGCTGACCGGGCACGACTGCTGTGATGCTGCGCAGTGCCAGCACAGCTGCCTGGTGCAGCCTGCTGTGGGCACGTGCGGCGCTGAACAAGCTGCGCTGGTCGTTGGCTGCACAGCACTGCAGCACTGCCAGCAGGCAGGGGTCCGGCAGCTCAAGCAAGGAAGGTGCTGACTCCTCGCTGTCCATCCTGCACAGCAACAGCAATGATAGACATGGACAAAAGCGGCCCGAGGCTCCAAGTTTGGAGTCCCACACGTCAATAGAATCGATTTGGAGGGTGCACGTTGGCCTCTGGGGGCGCAGGAGCCAGGTGCTGCAGGGCCTCCTGAGTCCAGGTAGGTGGACCAGCACTCCACTGCTGACGTGAACACACCCACCTGTCTCCTGCATGCCCACCTGTCTCGCTACAGCCTCCTACAACACTCCAGACCCCGGCTTTGGGCTCAATAGGTTGCAAGCACAGCACTGGGCCAGGCACAGAAAGAACTGGCCTTGCAATTACTGCTGACACGACCAGAGTGACCGAGGCGTCTGTGATCAGGATGTATGTTTGCCAGTGAAGAGCTCTCTCTGCGTTAAAAAACTAGTGAAGGGGGGCTACCGCATGGCCAACTGCCATGAATGCACATGCATGATCGCCCGTACGATGTGACGAACCTTGTCTCACATCAACAGTCCTAAAACTTTTCTGAATATCACATGAACGTATGCAGAGGGGTTTAGAGCGCACTTTACGTCAGCGGTGACCATCTGTCGCACTAGGACTGCAAATCATTGCAGGGCCTCTGCCTGGCCCCTGTCATTTGCATAGGTGTTTGTTCCGTTCGGCAGATAGCGGTAGCATCATGAGACTGCAGCTTCTGCTCACTCCACAGTAGCTTTGCAGCAGCAACAGGACACCATGATGCCCCCTACCCGCAGCGTCGGCCCCGCATATCTGCTGAAGTCACCTTCTGGAAGAAATGTCAGAGGTATGTGGTGGTAGCAGACGCTTGTGCACCCCCTGTGCTGAGCACTGATGGGTTCAGGCTTGAATCAGCAGTTGCAGGTTTCCCAGCGACAGGCTGTGCCACTATACAGCTGGCCAGACTGCAAATGAATGTAGCCATAGTTTACGTGCACTTATTGGTGTTGGTGACTGAAACTGTTTCGGAACAACCAGGATATGCAGCATCACTGTTGTCACACCCAGTGCAACCCCAGCCGTCCCCTCCCAGGGCCTGTACAACCATGCAAGTGCATGTTGCTGAGGGGTTATGAGTTGCAGCTATGTTGCTGCCACAGTAATCTGCATGCATGTGGTGCAAGAAGGGGTTGCTGCAGCTGCACGTGGTATTCCTGCATGCCTGTGGGGGTGATCTCATTCGCCCAAACTAAGTATTAATGTCCAACACTTAGTTGGATGGCAGAGTGCTGCGATATATATAGCAGCACTCTTACTCGCCGGCGTTTTCCCTTCTTGTAAAAGTGCGCACTCACCAAGCACCCCCCCCCTTTGATATCCTGCCACCCTAGGCTTTTTACGCCCCAGCCTGAGCTACAGGCAGCTGCTGTGCCTCACAGCCACAGTGCTGCTCACCGGCCTGCTGACAGTCCCACCCAGCCTGGCCACACTCAATGCACTCAGCAGCAGCAGCCCGGGGCAGCAGGACCATTCGCATCCGCAAGCCCTACCACGCCACTCACAGCTGCAGGAGGGGCTGATGCAGCTGCAGAGGGTTTCGATGCTGCTGCTGCGTCCGTCAAGGGGTATGGATCCATCAAAAGGCTAGCAGGGCAGCAGCAGCAGCCTCAGCAGCAGCCTCAGCAGCAGCAGCAGCAGCAGCAGCAGCAGCAGCAGGAAGAGGTTCCTGTGGATGTTGTGTACCTGTGGGTGAATGGGAGTGACCCCGAGCTTCAGGAGGAGCTGAAAAGGTTCCAACCACAGGCAGCAGCACCAGCAGCAAAGCCTGCTGTCGCTGCTAAGCAGAGCATCGCTGCTGCCAACAAAGCAGTTGGTGCAGCAACGTCGGCTGGGACTGGTCACAAGGGGACAGCACCAGCAGCAATGCGGGGAGCAGTTGCTGGTGGCGCTGCAGGCAAATCTGCGCATGTAGCAGCAGCTACGACGCGCCAGGGGCTAGCAACCGCAGCAGCAGGAAACAAACTAGGTGCTATTGATGCTCATGCGCCAGCAAGGCCGCAGCAGCAGCAGCAGCAGCAGCAGCAGCAGCAGGAGCAGCAGCAGCCGATCAGCAAAGGTGCAACGCGGCATCTGATGGCTCGACCTGACCCTGCGGCTGCCAGTACACGAGCAGCAGCGTCAGTGGCAGCTGTCAAACCTGCACCCAATTCGGCAGCCACTACTGCCCCTGCACCCCAGGCTGGCCAGCAGCCAGTTACAGCAGCAGCCAAGCAGCAGCGTCCATCAGCAGCAGAAACAGCAGCAATCACAGCAGCAGCCGGCATGCCAGGCCGCCCAGCAGCAGGAGCAACACCAACACAGCAGCCAGCAGTAGGAGCAGCACCGGCGGTCAAGCCTGCACCCCTGCCAGTGTTCAAGGCCCCCCCTGGTGTCATAACCTCTCACGCCCCAGCAGCCATACAGCCACAGCAGCAGCAGCAGCAGCAGCAGCAGCAGCAGCAGCAGCAGCAGAGTAAGGGCCCCACCCACCCAGCTGCCAAGCCCAGCGCTCCCAAGCCCCCTGCCCCCAAGGGCGTGCCGTTACCGTTGAGTGAGCTGCCCACCCGTCAGGCTCGGTTTGATGCTGGGCGTGATGAGCTGCGCTACAGCCTGAGAGCACTGGAGCAACACCTGCCCTGGTACAGACACCTCTACATCGTCACCAACGGACAGGTGTGTGTGGTGGTGGTGGGGGGGGGGGGTGGAGGGGTGCGGGGGGGGGGGGGGGGTGCGCTACAGCCTGAGGGCACTGGATCAGCACCTGCCCTGGTACAGACGCCTCTACATCGTCACCAACGGACAGGTGTGTGTGGTGGTGGTGGTGGTGGTGGTGGTGGGGGTGGAGGGGTGCGGGGGGGGGGGGGGGTGCGCTACAGCCTGAGGGCACTGGATCAGCACCTGCCCTGGTACAGACACCTCTACATCGTCACCAACGGACAGGTGTGTGTGGTGGTGGTGGTGGTGGTGGTGGTGGGGGTGGAGGGGTGCGGGGGGGGGGGGTGCGCTACAGCCTGAGGGCACTGGATCAGCACCTGCCCTGGTACAGACACCTCTACATCGTCACCAACGGACAGGTGTGTGTGGTGGTGGTGGGGGGGGGGGGGGGAGGGGGGTGCGCTACAGCCTGAGGGCACTGGATCAGCACCTGCCCTGGTACAGACACCTCTACATCGTCACCAACGGACAGGTGTGTGTGGTGGTGGTGGTGGTGGTGGGGGTGGAGGGGTGCGGGGGGGGGGGGGGGTGCGCTACAGCCTGAGGGGCACTGGATCAGCACCTGACCTGGTACAGACACCTCTACATCGTCACCAACGGACAGGTGTGTGTGGTGGTGGTAGTGGTGGTGGGGGGGGGGGGGTGGAGGGGTGCGGGGGGGGAGGGGGGTGCGCTACAGCCTGAGGGCACTGGATCAGCACCTGCCCTGGTACAGACACCTCTACATCGTCACCAACGGACAGGTGTGTGTGGTGGTGGTGGTGGTGGGGGGGGGGGGGGGGGAGGGGGTGCGCTACAGCCTGAGGGCACTGAATCAGCACCTGCCCTGGTACAGACACCTCTACATCGTCACCAACGGACAGGTGTGTGTGTGGGGGGGGGGGGGGGGGGGGGGTGCGCTACAGCCTGAGGGCACTGGATCAGCCCCTGCCCTGGTACAGACACCTCTACATCGTCACCAACGGACAGGTGTGTGTGGTGGTGGGGGGAGGGGGTGGAGGGGTGCGGGGGGGGGGGGGGTGCGCTACAGCCTGAGGGGCACTGGATCAGCACCTGCCCTGGTACAGACAGCTCTACATCGTCACCAACGGACAGGTGTGTGTGGTGGTGGTGGTGGTGGTGGTGGGGGTGGAGGGGTGCGGGGGGGGGGGGGGGGGTGCGCTTCAGCCTGAGGGCACTGGATCAGCACCTGCCCTGGTACAGACACCTCTACATCGTCACCAACGGACAGGTGTGTGTGGGGGGGGGGGGGGAGGGGGGTGCGCTACAGCCTGAGGGCACTGGATCAGCACCTGCCCTGGTACAGACACCTCTACATCGTCACCAACGGACAGGTGTGTGTGGTAGTGGTGGTGGGGGGGTGGAGGGGTGCGGGGGGGGGGGGGGGTGCGCTACAGCCTGAGGGCACTGGATCAGCACCTGCCCTGGTACAGACAGCTCTACATCGTCACCAACGGACAGGTGTGTGTGGTAGTGGTGGTGGGGGGGTGGAGGGGTGCGGGGGGGGGGGGGGGTGCGCTACAGCCTGAGAGCACTGGATCAGCACCTGCCTGGTACAGACACCTCTACATCGTCACCAACGGACAGGTGTGTGTGGTGGTGGTGGGGGGGGGGGGGTGGAGGGGTGCGGGGGTGGGGGGGTGCGCTACAGCCTGAGGGCACTGAAGCAGCACCTGACCTGGTGCAGACACCTCTACATCGTCACCAACGGACAGGTGTGTGTTTTGAGGGGGTGGGGGGGGGGGGGGGGGGGGGGGGGGGTGGGGGGGGGGAGGGGGGGAGGGGGGGAGGGAAACGAAGGGGGGGGGGGGAGACGTGCACTATGTGGGAGGAAAACAGCTTGGTTATTCTGAGAGATGATGGAAAACACAGGGGCAAGTTTTAGCACCTACCTGGAGCAGCACCTGCCCTGGTACAGACACCTCTACATTGTCACTAACAGACAGGTGTGTGTGAGGGTGGGATGGGGTGGGGAGGGGGGGGGAGCCGGGGAGGGGAGGGGTGGGGAGGGGGGACGGGGGGAGGGAAACGAAGTGTGTGTGTGGGGGGGGGGGGGGGGGGAGACGTGCACTATGTGGGTAGAAAACAGCTTGGTTATTCTGAGAGATGATGGAAAACACAGGGGCAAGTTTTAGCACCTACCTGGAGCAGCACCTGCCCTGGTACAGACACCTCTACATTGTCACTAACGGACAGGTGGGCATCCTGGGGTGGGGGATAGTGGGGTCAGGGGGAGGGCAGGGGGTAATCAGGGGTAAGGGAGGGGTGGGTGGGTGGGTGGGGTGTCAGAGGGGGGGGGCATCAATGTGGGCGGTGGAGGCTTGGGAGGATGCAGCTTGATTGACATGGAAGAACAGTAAGGGGCGCATGAGGGGCAAACGGTTTGCACCTACCTCGAGCAGCTGTGTGGGATGCAGACGGCACATAAGGGTCCCCGCACAAGTGAGGCACACCGCTCGTTGGTGCAACTAGCAGCGGGGCGGACAGGACAGAGAACCCTCCATGTTGCCTGGTGCCCAAATCAACACCATTTTGACATCAGTAAATAATCGCATCATGCTGTCTGATCATGACTCCTTTCTCACTTGCCGCATGTCTCTGCCTTGCTGCACACCCACAACCAGGTTCCCTCCTGGCTGGACGTGTCCAACCCCCGGGTTACCGTTGTGCCCCATGCCAGCATTTTCAGAAATGCGTCGCACCTGTCCAGCTTCAACAGCAATGCCATACAGGCAAACCTGGCAAACATTGCAGGTGAGAGGCATGGGGTGTGTTTGTGTGAGTGGTGGCGCTCAGAGGGGAACTTCCCCTCTGCCAGGCAGTGTTTAAGTGGTCAGGTGGGGCGTGTGGTACTCTATAGCATGCGGCATGGTAAACACGCACATCTCTCTTAGTGGTTCCCCATAGGCGTGGTTACATACGTTGTCACTGTGAGTGTCGGGGTGAGATCGGATCGGCTCTGACTGCTGTTGGCTGGGAAGGAGAGGGATTTTTGTGCAGTGGCCTTGTCAGTGGGAGCATCTGAGGGCTTTGCTTGGGTGGTTACAGTGTACGGTAATGCACAAATGTCAGCTGTGCAGTAGTAATTGCTGGCCGTCCTTCTGCCGTGAGTATTACTGCCACCACTCTCCGCAACATTCTCAGGGCCCGCACCCCAGCAACCAGCAGGACAAACCTTGTCTCAACACGCTACAGTGCTGAAGCATCTCCTGCCACCCCCCCCACCCCACCCCACCACCCACCCCACACCCACCCACACCCCACCCCCACCCCACCCCACCCCCCCGTCTCCCCCCTCACAGGCCTGTCGCCCCACTTCATCATGATGGATGACGACCTCTTCCTCACAGCACCCTGGAGCAGGCAGGACTTCCTGGGAGCAGACGGGGGGCAGATCACTACAGGTGGGTGTTGACGTGCGTCTAGTGGCCAGCATAGGGGCGTGTGGCTTGCTGTTTGTGCACATGTGCCACCCGCAGTGCGGGTGGAGGCATCTTGGGGGAAAGGGAGAGGGTGTGGATGTGTTTGCAGACAGTATGGGTGAGTGCATCGCAGGGGTCAATCAAAAAGTACAAAAGGAGGTATGCCACAACAAAAAATGCTCGGTGGCAACCAAAAATCAAATGCTGCACAGGCTTGACATCACACTGCTCACGCGACCAACAATGCAGCACACATCATTATACTGACATGTGCATACTCCAGCAAAGGTTACTGTTGCTGACTTCAAGCTATGATTCCACCCAGGATTGAACTGGGGCCTTTGTGTATTAGACAGACGTGATAACCAACTACACCATGGAATCAAGTGATGATGTGTTCTGGTCAGCTTAGACCTCGAATTTGCAACGGCAGTTTTGAAGCTTTCACGTGGCGGCCGTGGTCTTCTTGCATGCTAACAACCCGTAACCCGTGTAACATTATTCACTTGCATGCTAACACAGCTTGTGTGCCACAGGTGGTTGGGCCGCCCTGGGTAGGTTGGTGGCACCTTGACTCACAAGGGCGAGACATGGATTGGGTCCCGGTGCTTGCATTGTGTCAGCTAGACTGCGGTGTGTTGCTTGTATGGCATGTCGGCTGGTCGTTCCGTGCTAAGTTTGTCATCAGCGCTGCTGTGTGGCACTTGCCTTCACAGTCTGCGCACAGAAAGCTTTATGCCTTTTTCATGTTTTGCAAATGGCGCCGTGCAGTCTGTGTGAGCAAGTGGTGTGCTGACCTTGTGAAGAGTTGGTGGCACAAATGAGGGGGGTGACTGCCTTCATACTCATTGACACCATGCTCAGCAGTGCTCTCAGGTCCTTTGCGCTGCCTGCTCCTGCTGCTGCTCCTGCTGCTCCTGCTGCTGCTGCTGCTGCTGCTGCTGTTGCAGGCACCGCGCTGGCGAGCGGCATGACTGGCGTGCTGCCCATTTACATGAAGTCCATTCAGCGCCTGGTGGGGGTGTTCCAGCAGCGCTTTGGGCCCTGGAGGCGCACCCTGCCTGCACATGCCCCCACTTCCTGGAGGTGCAGTGGCTCAACAAGATGTGGAGGGACCTGCCTGGGGAGTATGAGCAGACATCCGCTACACACCTGAGGTGGGTTGTTGGTGTCAGGGGGGCATTGCGGAGGGTTCGTGAAGCCAAGGGAGGCTTCAGAAAGCAGCAATGCACAGCAATATTTTGGAGGCGGCGTCTCCCAGCTTTTCTGCTCAAATGCTTTCTGTCCTGTCGGTTATGCAGTGTCCAAACAACGTATGCTTGTCATTTGGTGCAGGACTGCCAAGGACGTCGTGATTGCAGCTGCGTATCAGTGGTACATCTCGCAGTTCCAGCCCGGCCAGCACCCAACGGCACCAGAGTCCCGATCGACCTTCGTCTCGCTGTCAAACTGGATCGCGATGTGCTACCGTGTCGCGGCCGTCAACGACATCCGCATCAACCCAGATGCCGCAATGTATCGGCTTCGGGTGAAGCTTACCAAGCCCTTCAGCCTCGCAATCAATGCAGAAGCGACAGTCGGCATCGCTGCTGCTTTGGAGGATGCGGCAGCTGGCAAACCTCCCCGCCAGTATCTCGTGAAGCAACGTGCTAACCATACTGTGGAACTTGGCAAGGTTTTTGACCAGCCAGGGGTCAAGATGGTGTGTTTGAATGATGATATCGATGACCTGTACGCAGCTGTCCGACCGCTGATCAACCCGACCGTCGTTGACTTTTTGGCGGCAAGGTACCCGACGCCCAGCCAGTACGAGGTGCCGAATGGACATGTCAATGGATGCAACAGGTGAGCGGAAGCTGGAAGTGACGGGCTTGGCTGCAAGGCAGGACAGCAGTAGTGCACAAAGCCAGACTGCAGCACTGCATGCCTCCGATGGCAAAGCACTGAATCTGTCAGCAGCTGGCACATGCACGTTGGTTAACCACCAACGTTGGTGTTCTTTCACACAGCAACACGTGCAGCAGGGTTGGTATGCTTTGGGTGGATGGCAGCAGTCAAGGCGGCCATCCGACAGTAACCCTTGTCGCTGAATTTCCTCACATGCCCTGAATGACACAGGGTTCCACATTGTGCCTGACTGTCTGATCTTGCCTGCCCTGTTGGTGTTCATGCCATGCTGTGTGTTTCTGTCTGTCTGTCTGCCTATCTGCCAGGCGTGTGAAGGTTGAAGGGTTTGGCCATCTGCCAACAGCAGCAGATATGGCAGCAGCATGCACAACACCAACAGTACCAACTCCAACAGCAGCACCAACAACCCAACAGCACAACCAGCATCAGCACAGGAAGTATGGCCCTCAGCAGCAAACAGCAGCAGGAGCACCGGCAGGTGTGGCTGCTGCCTGAGCATCCAGGGCCCTGATTGCTGCAGCACCAGTCAACAGCTAAGTTTGCCGGGGGGGGGGGGGGGTGAGCCTGAAGGTTGGCCCACGCCGGTCGTTTGGTTGTGCAAGGGTGGAGATATGCAGGGCGCAATAATGCCGTTTGACGCCGCGTATGGGCATGCTGTATTGGTGAATGTTTTTGGTGGAACGTAGGCGTGAGACGTAAATTGTTGTTTGGAGTGCGGGGAGGGGACACTGCAGGGTTGCTGCAGAGGCATTTTAGGCCGTTGATCAGGCCTGTGGTGGCAGGATGGGGTGTTTACTTGTGGCATGCACGATTAGTTTTTTCTTTTCCAAGGGTGCTGACTTTCATGAAGCACCATGGCGTAGTAAGAGTGCTGCAGGATGCTGTTGTTTATGGGTAGGAGTGTGGGGTGTTGTTGGGGACGTTTGGGTGCCGATTTGCATGACGCACCATTGCACCATCGCATAGGGACACTGTGCGCATGACATGAAGGCGTTGTATCGCTTGAAACCCATGTTGCTGGCTGGAACTTAATCTTGTGTCCAGCATTGGCTGCTCTTGAAGATGGTACTGCTGACCAGTATCAGTCCGTCGCCGCACATGCGCATCCACAGAGTGCTCTAGTGGATACGTAACTGTGATGCATGCATGCTTGTGGTGGTTGATTGACAGATTTTGCAGTGCCGCACCTCACAATGTGTGAGAGGCACAGGCGCATGTGTCACCCAATGTGTGCAGTGTGTAGGTGGATAGCATAGGGACACTGTGCGCATGACATGAAGGCGTTGTATCGCTTGAATCCCATGCTGCTGGCTGGAATTCAATCACATGTCCAGCTTTGGCTGCTGTTGAAGAAGTTGCTGGTGACCAGTACCAGTCCGTCGCCGCACATACTTCCCCATAGGTCACTTGGATGTCCCTAGCTGTGATGCCCCGGTGTGGTGGCAGATACTTGGAGTGCCGCGTCTGCACTTGATGCGCACAATGTCCGAGCAGTGTGGGTGCATGTGTCACCCGATATGTGCGATGAGTAGGTCGCACCTGTCAGCCTGTGATGCATGTATTGTGGGAGCAGCTGACTGAGCAGCTTGCCTCCCTGTAGGGTGCACAGTTGGACTCTCAGGAGGGGCCTTTCTTTTGCAGGAGCTTCTTTTGCAGCACTGTGCTGGGCCAACCCTCTGTCCTTACACAGTGGTGGCAGTGGTAGTTGTTTTGTGACCGCAGCGTAGTTTGGCAGCAATGGCAGTTTGTGAGCCCTCCCAGAGCCATCAGCGCATGGTGTGGTTGGTCCTGGCAGCAGCTGCAGGGCCCCGGTGCACACAGACCTAAGCCAATCCACACTGAGATGTACTGCGGTGTACACTGCTGGTGATGCGTGGTAGCTGTCGGGTTTCAGTTCCCGTTGTCAGTCTGTCTGCCAAACCCTCCCGTTGCTGAGTGATTGCAAAGCCCATCTTGCAGCATACGCCCTGAGGCTCATGCAGAGCCGAGCCTGCTGCTGTGCTTTTGGAGTTCACTTTTGCCACATGATTGCGGTGAGGGTGGCCCACTCTGACGGCAATGGTCATGTATGCATTCTGTAGGATTTTTGCAGGTATGTATGTACAGTGAGGTCCCTTTGCCAGGCAGGATGTTTGAAGTACCCGCTGCTTCTTGTTTTGGCGAGTAGGTGTTTTTCTGCCCATCCAGGTTTTGGTCCACTGCTTTTTTGTGGATGTTTGTTGGCCGTTTAGGTGGTGTTTTGGTTGTCTAGCATGCAAGACGTGCACACCCTCTCAGCCTTGAGTTGAGCAGTGGTTCTTCGTAGGCGTAGTAAGCTACGGAGTTTTTTTGGCTTTTGGCTTTGTGGCGCTGTGATGCTGCCTGCAATCTGCCTTGCACCGTTGGTGGCTGAGTGGCGTAGATGACGCCTAACCATGCCTTCTGCTTCATTATATGTCAGTCATAGAGAGATGTTGGGTTAGTATGTCAGGCTGCAATACTCTTGCTGGACAATTGCTTTGGATTGGTCAGACTGTCATGGTAACCCAGTTGCTTGGGTGGCCCACCCAGTGTTCAGCAGTTGCTTGTATCAAGCTCATGGCTGTGCGCAAGTCTTCCGCTCATGTCTGATTCGAAAAGAAACGTATTTTGTGTGTTGAAAGTAAAAGTTGTTACGGATGGCCCTGGTTGCCACCTTACTGAGCATCAGGCTCAGTAAGGTTCACTTCCACTTCTCCAACCAACTTATCTGCTCCTGGCTCCACACATGAGATGTGCTGACCACTTGATGAGTGTTATTGACTTTGCAAAACAAGCTGTAAAACAAACCTCTGGCTGCATGCAACACGCGTGTGCAACGTGCTTGCGCAGACATGTGGGGCCACAACATGAGACAACCCCAACCCAAGCATGCTGCTGAGCGCTGAGAAGCGCTGAGAAGCAGCAGCAGCTGTCACATACCATGGTAGCGATGTGTGCTAATTTACAAACAGCCTCAAGCCGCACAGCTGCAATGAGTGCACGCTGCTGACAAGCTGGGCAACATGTGCGGCCGCCACATGCACGCCTGTGATGATAGCCACAACTGCATTCAACAAGCCGTCACTGCTGCTGGCGGCCTGACAGCCTGCAGGGGTCAACTTCTGACTCTAACTTCATCTCATGAGCTCATCAGGCTGTGTTGTGCTGCTGCTAACTGCTGCCCTGACTACACACACTATGTGTGAGTTGGTGCCTCACATGCCCTGAGAGCCTGAGCCCAACACATAACATGAACAATCTTGTGCAGGCAGCAAGTCTGCCATGGTGCGATTCACCTAGGCAGCATACGACATGGGTTGCAGCTGTGCCAACCTGTGCTGACATCTCACAGCAGCAGCATGCACACAGCCCTTTGGCTGCCGGCACAGAACAACACAGCAACACCACACGTGCTTACAGGGGGCTGCCTGCCACGCTACGCTATGCCGGCAGCACATCAACACACCGTCGGCGATCTGCTGCTTGGAGCAGTCAGCACTACTGTTGCATGACAACCCATGACTGCCACAGGCTGCAATAGGCATTGCAGCACACACGCAGGGCCGACACACCACCAGCAACCAACCACCTGATGCACACTCTGCATCTGTCCCGCATCAGTCACTTGAGCAGCCGCACATTGCACACCACCACACTACAGCTGCCCCAGTACCCAACAGGATTACACGCTGCTACCAAGAAGACACTATCTGTCCTACTGAGATGTTGGGTACTCAACCCAGGAACATGCACATCATCCCAACACACACCACCCTCAAGACCCACAACCCCACACCGCCAGCATCACCCCTGAACCCCCGCCATTCAAGCCTTGTATACCCCCGCCAGCCGCCACCGCAGCCCAAACCCTAGCGCACAGCACGCCACCTGGAAAGCCAACAGCCGCCCACACAGCGCCACCTCGCTACAGGGCCCAACAGCCGCAACATGAGGTTGACCAGATTCATGTTGTCACGGCCGTTAGGGTAGGCTTGAGAAGGCCGCAACAAACCCGTCTTTGGGTCGAAGATGGGCAGGCGGTGCCGCGGGCAGGGCACGAACTTGAACAGCTGCGGTACGCTGTAAACAAAGTTGAGAACCTGGGGGATCATGAACAGCAGGAGTGTCTCACTTGTGTGACCCAGGATGCTGGCAACTGCGATGGCCATGCCTCCAAAGTAGGTGAAGGTGTCACCCACAAAGACACTACTGGGGTACCAGTTGAACACCAGTAAACCCAGGCTAGTGAAGGCCAGAGGTAGCAGCAAATACGCACTGAACAAATGACCATCACGCAGGGGAGGGATGCTGCCTGCATAGCCTGCTAGCTGGCTCAAGCTGTGCAGCAACAGCGCACATGCGATGATAAAGGTTTGACCAACCTCGAGGCCGTTCACACCCGCCAAAATATTGATGCTGTTCGTGCAGAATATCGTGAGCGCGACCATATAGCACTTATACAACAGCCCGAGCTCCAAAAAGGTCGGCAAACCCAGCAACGCCTGCAACGGCCGAGGAACCGCAATACCCGTCCCACCACTGTACGCCACGAGCAGGGGCAAGCTCGCAAACAGCGGCAAAACTAACTTCACCCTCCACGGAATGTCCAAAACATCGTCTGCGAAACCCAGGAATACCATGAACCCGATGGTTGCGAGCGCTGCGTTGTAGTCGACGAGCCAAGCATCCGGAAGCAGCTGCAGGTGCAGCGGCCCCCTAAACCCGTTGGAAACCCACTCCACGAGACTGTTGATGTCGTAGTAGTGGATCAGCTCGAAGGTTATGATGCACAGCAGAAACACGGCAGCGGGGGCCAGGCCGGCGGACTCTGGTATGGGTGTGTCGCCAGCTGGTGTACCCTTCTTGTTGAGGTCCTTGCCACATATGCCCCTGTGTGTGGGCGGGGGGTGGGGGGGGGGGGGGGGGGAGTGGCAGCAGTGGCATTGTCAGCATCGCGGGTTGGTGGTGGCAGCATATGTGCCCTTCTTGTACATGTCCTTGTCACAGATGCCCCCCGCGCCCCCTGTGTGTGTGGGCGCGGGGGGGGGGGTACTGGCAGCAGGTGTGCCCTTCTTGTTGAGGTTCTTGCCATAAATGCCCCTGTGCAGCAGAAAAAAGGGGCAAGCAGCAGGCGTCAGCACTTGCGACATTATGGGATATATTGTGTCAGGAAGCAGCATTGGCAGGGGCAGGGGGGAGTGGGGAAGCACTGGCAGGCGCAGGGTGACAAGGGGGCAAGCATGCCCTTCTTAATGAGGACCTTGCCACAGATGCCCCTGTGTTTGTTTGGGCGCCCAGGGGGGGGGGGCGTCAGGGTGGAAGCACTGGGGGAGTCGGTGTGTCTAAGGGCGCCATCTAGTGAGGGGGGGGGGTGGTACTGGCAGCTGGTGTGCCTTTTCTGTTCAGGTCCTTGCCACAGAGGTGTGCGGGTGTGTTGTGGGGAGGGATGGGGGGTGGGGGGGAAGGAAGCACAAGCGCGCGCGCCCGAGCCCCCCCCCCCCCCCCCCGCGATGGGGGGTGGGGGTGGGTGGGGTGGGGTGGGTGGGGGGCGGCTTATGCCTGTAAGGGGAAGAAGGGTGGGAGGCGAATACAGCAGCGGCAGAGGCAGTGGCGACAATGTGCGTCAGAGGCAGGGATAGCATCATGCAAACAGAAGCGTGGCAGTGCCAGGAGGATTGGCAATGGGGGCTTGCAGCTGGGAAAAGCAGCAGCGGCAGCACGACAGCGTCATGTCGCAGTTGTTAAAGTGGGGTGCTCAAGGTACCTGAAACATGTAGCAGGAACATCATAGCATGTATTTCATCTGTGTGACCCCCCTTGCCCCCCCCTTGCCCCCCCCTTGCGCCAAACAACACACAAGCGCTCACTGCAGAACGCAAGCGTAGTCACAAAAACACGTATGGTGGTGCACGTTGAGGGCTTCAAAGGGACCCCTACCTGCTGCTGCTACCAAGCTCACTGAGCAAGCCCCAAGCAAGGGCTAGGGGTTTGTTTGTATCCTGATGGCTCCAACAGACTACAAACAACCCCCAGCCCCAGCCTGTGGCTTGCCTGCCACCCGTGCATGTCAGAGGGCCCCCCCCCCTCCGGGTGCCCTCCCTATAACCCACCAACACAATGCGTTGCTGCCTGCAGGCAGATGTCACTTTTCCCCCCGTTCTTTTTACCCCAGGCATGCACTCGCGCCCACGCAGCGCCCGGGGGGGGGGGGGGGGCGGCTGGGCACACACACCCGAACTGCCGGGAATCCAATGCGACGCCACACTGTTGACCACTGCTGGTAGAAGGATTGTCCCAACGGAGTCCGCATGCTCTCTCTGCCAACACCATGCAGCGGCTGACTGCTGCAACTTGCTGCACCAGCATGCTGTGCTGGGGGTTGGTGAAAGGTACTATTGAACCTAAGAGCGAACCTCGAACCCCCAAAATTTTCAAAACCTCGAAATCAAAACCTCGACCCAAACCCTCGCACTGGTGCTCGCAACCAAGACATCGTGCTGCTGACCTCCCAGGTGCACCACACACGCCTCTTGACCCTTATGTGAGTGTCGGAACACACATGTTCAGAATGGCCCTGTCACCATCATCAATGTCGTGATGATACTGTATGTACATGCTTGATGCAACTCATGTGTTCAACACGCCGTCAGCTATCCACCGGTATTCCCTCCACACCATCCGCCCTCTCTCACCTTCTCAGGCTCTTTGCAACCACCACTGGGATCAGCCTGCGAGTGACCAGGAAGCCCTGAGAACTGACACTCACACGCCAAAGTACCTAAACCCTCAACCTTGGAACAGGACCCCCCTCCCTTTGCACCCAGTGGATTTGAAGAGCATTCGCAGCCACTGATGGAACCAGTGGGAAGTAGGCTACAGCGCTGCTGACACCCCCCCCCCCTAAAGTATATTCCAACACAATCTCACCTCTTGCGTGTCTTTGCTGCAACCACAGGGATCAGCTAGCGCGTCGCGATGAACCCCACCACACTGACACCCCCCCCCCCCAACCAACCCTCAACCACCCCCACCCCCACCCACAGCCTCTCTCTCACCTCCTCAGTGCCCTTGCTGCCGAAGCAGTGGTGACCACAGGTATCATCCAGCTTGTGATTAGGAAGCCCACCACACTGACACCCACACTGAACGCCAGGGAACGATTGCTCCTCCCTCCCTTATCCTTCTACTGCACACCAAGCACCGGAATGTTTGCCAAACGCGGATCATCCTGCCCCTCCCCTCCCTTACCCTTCTACTGCACACCAAGCACCGGAATGTTTGCCAAACGCGGATCATCCTGCCCCCCCCCCCCCCGGCCCCATCACCCATCCTCTCTCACCTCCTGAGTGTCTTTGCTGCAACCATAGGTATCAGCCAGCATGTTGCCAGCACTCCCACCACGCTGACCCCCACAGTAATCGCAAGGGTGCAAAGGCTCCTCCTCTTCCATCCTTCTACTGCACACCTGGCACCAGATTCCTTACATGGATACCTCCCCCCAAAACCACCACCAACACCTTCTCCCACCCAACACCCTCTTTCTCTCATTTCCTGAGTGTCTTTGCCGCCACCAAAGGGACAAGGGAAGGGGTCAGCCAGCGTGTTGCCAGACCACACTGACTCCCACACTGAACGCCAGGGAACAATACTCCCTTCCATTTTCTGACTCTAGACATCAAAAACTCACGATTTCTGCACTCTCTGAACGACCACTGAAGCCCTCCCCCAACGTCCCTGCCCGAAACGTCCCTGCTGCAGACACCCCCCCCCCCCCCTTTCCATCCAAGCTCACCTCCTGAGTGTCTTTGCTGCGACCACTGGGATCAGCCAGCGAGTTGCCAAGCCCCCCCCCCCCACTGACCCCCAACTGGACGCCAGGGAGCACAGCCCCGTTTACTTTTCTCAACCTAGACATCACGGAACCATAATCTCTGCAATCACTAAACGACCACTAAACCCCTCCCCTCAAAGTACCTTCCCACACACCCTCTCTCTCACCTCCTGAGTGTCTTTGCTGCCACTACTGGGATCAGCCAGCGAGTTGCCAGGAATCCCACGACACTGACCCCCACACTGAAGGCCAGGGAGCGCAGTGTCTTCTGGTCGTTGATCTGGAACAGGCAGAAGGCGGGGGCCGACAGCCCTACCAGCGCCAGCAGCAGCAGCTGCGCCTCTCGCGACATCCTGCTGCTGCTTCACTGCTGGTTTGTGGGAGCTGCTGCTGCTGCTGTTGTTGATGCTCCTGCTGCTGCTGCTGCTGCTGTGGCTGTGTTCGGATTCTGCTCTGTGATGCGCTGGGAAATGGACTGACAAATGTACGGTGCTGCTTCCTGCCACCTCCTGGGACAGCTCTTGGGGTAGCACCCGCTGTGCTGCAAGCTGTGCGTGTAGGGTACCGCGGATGGTGGCGTGCTGCACTACTAGCTACCCACGTGCTGCAAGGTATCTCCCAGCTGTCGTATCTGCTGAGACAATGCTACTGCTAGATACACAGGTGCACGACAGGTGCTGTTATCGAAAGGCTGGGGACTTGAATGTGTGTGGAAGGTACTGCCACGAACAGACTACGAGAATGTGACTGCGTTGTTGAGGTGGAGAAGATTCGGGAACCAGGATCTGCTGCTGCTGTTGTCCCCTAGCCAAGCTTGTCGCACTCAGGAACACGAACAAATCAAGCAGGAGATAACTGCACAATCGTGTGAAACGCACAGCTCTGACTGGCCTGCGTTGAACGAATTGAGTGATGTCTGAATGCAATCCAGATCAACCTCCACTGAACAGGCACACAAGCTCTTAGCGGTCTGTGAAAACATTCTCCATTACAACTGGTGCGTCACAACGATCATAATCAATGCGGTGGAGAACGTGCAACTCAACGCTTGCACCATTTGAATTCATGACAGTTGAGTCTCCATAGCCACCACCTCGCTGATCTTGAACCTGCAGCACGCAACAGCAGAAGAAATTGCTTTGGCAGTTAGTAAAAGTTAAGCAGTTATTGGCCACTGTTGTGAACCTGACCCAACAGACATGTCCCAATTGGCTTCGGAAGCAGGTGGAAATGGTGTAATTCTGCAACAGAAGCACGTGCTAGTGCACCAGTAGCAGCGCAAGTGACTCAGGTTATCCACTGTACATCACAACAACCCTCTCCATTGGGGCCAGCAGCCATGGTGGCCGGCCGTACCCCCCCCCCCCCCCAGTTAGTAAAAGTTAAGCAGTTAAGCAGTTATTGGCCACTGTTGTGAACCTGACCCAACAGACATGTCCCAATTGGCTTCGGAAGCAGGTGGAAATGGTGTAATTCTGCAACAGAAGCACGTGCTGGTGCACCAGTAGCAGCGCAAGTGACTCAGGTTATCCACTACATCACAACCCTCTCCATTGGGGCCAGCAGCCATGGTGGCCGGCCGTACCCCCCCCCCCCCCCCCACGCTTGCTTTCACCTGCCCCCCTTCTTGTCAGGTAACCTGGAGACTGCCATGCAGTGGTCTGCCGACGCCGACTGCAGGACTTCAGAGACAGCTGTTCTACTGACGCCAGCCACACAAACTTAATCAGCACCATCCATGATGTACCCCCCCCCCTTCACCCACATGCCATGACCCCCTCCCCTCTTCTCACCTGAAGACTGCCACCCGTTGGTCTGCCAGTGCGCTTTCAAGGTCAACCCCACCATCAGCTGCCGCTGCAACAACACCAGCACCAACACGGACATCAGCATGCCCTACAGCAGCAGCAGCAGCAGCAGCACTGCCACCACCATCTGCTGCTGTTGAAGATTGACTAATGCTACTGCGGCTGCTGTGTTCGGCATGGAGGCTGCTGCCATCAGAGCTGCCCAGCTGCTGCTGCTGCTGCTGCTGAGGTGGTGCCAGCCACAAAACTGTCCGCACCCTTGACAGCAGACGATGCACCCACTGCAGCAGAACACTGCTGCTGCTGCTGCTGCTGCTACGTTTAGTGCTGCCAGCAGCGGCACCAGCAGCGTGCATCGACTTGCAGTGACAACCCACCCCTAACAAAGCACCGCTAGCACAGCCATTCCCTTCACCGCTGCTGCTGCTGCTGCTGCTGCTGCTGCCTGTCTGCTGGTAGGGCACCCACATGACGTAATTCGTGCCCCACAGGTTGTTGTGCAGGTTGAAGTTCACACCGTGCCGGGCCAGGTCCGGGGTGTGAAGTACGTTGGGAAGTACCAGCGGACGTCCAGGACTGACTAGAGGGGAGTCCAGAGGGGTGATGGACAGCACCCGAGACACCACCTGCTGCTGCTGCTGCTTGTAGTGTTTGTGAGCATTGGTCTTGATGGGTGCTGCGACTGACACTCCGGTTACGTCATCCACTGCATGCATTGAGAAGCTGCCATTGCGCATGACCTGCAGGGAAGCAGGCGGGGGCGGAGCGCGGCAGGCGGACAGTAGGGGGAGGAGGGGGGGGGGGGCTGAGAGGGGGGGGGCATCAGCAAAGGCCCACATGCTGTGTAGGGCTGGGGGTTGCAGGCAAGGGGGGCGGGGGGCACAATGCAGGGGGGGGGGGCGGTGGCAAGGGTGTTACATGGCACCACTGCTTGGGGTGCAGTCCATTTGGAGGCCCCTGTCCCCTTCTCCCCGTACGCCATCAAGTATTACAGGGTGCACAATTGGTTGACCCCCAGCCCACCCCCACCCGCACCCGCCCAGTCCCCACATACGTCGGAGGGGCTGATGGCTGAGCCCATCTTATGTAGCCGCCAGCTGTCAGCGTCAACCGCCACGTTTGAATCCAGCCCAAACCTCAACCACAGCGCTTCAGGGATGCGTGTGGCCGTCTTGTTCACCCACACCAAACTCAGCTCCAGGGATGAGTCATCAGCAGAGCTGGGGGATGACGTAATCGTGTGGGGAGATGAGTCATCCTTGCTGGGGGATGACGCAATCAGTAGCACAAGGCGGCTGGGTGCCCCTACATGTGTGTGTAGCCAGTGTGGGAAGCTGTAGTGGATCTCCAGGGACAAGCCTCCACTGCTGCTGCTGCTGCTGCTGCTACTGCTGCTGCTGTCGCTGCTGCTGCTGCTGCTGCTGCTGCTGCTGTCGTAGATTTGCTCCAGTCGGGGCTGCAAGGAAAGACAGCAAGGGCAAATGTGGGTCGCGGGGGGGGGGGGGGGATACGTGAGTTACCCTGTCATGTCATGTCCCACTGCATGCTGTCCATCCCCCCCCCCCCCCCCCCCCCCCCGCCCCACCCTGGCCTCTGTAGATCCATCCACCCCTTCCCCCCCCCGGGCTGTCCACCCCTCGGCCTGCCCACCCACCTCCACTTCAACATGCTTGTCCCAGCTGCCATTCAGTCCGGGCTTGCTGAGGACCAATTGTGAGCCAGGGGTTGGTGTTGGGGGGGCCCTCCCAGGCATACTCATTCCACACATCATAGTCAAGAGTCCTTGAACTATTAATCAACAGTTGGTCTCTTTCAGGAAAACAACGACACACCCCCTGCCGAGTTGGCCTCCCAAGTCCCCCCCCCCCCCCCCGCTGTCCACCCCTCCTGCTCCCGCACACCCACCTCCACTTCAACATGCTTGTCCCAGCTGCCATTCAACCCAGATTTGCTGAGATCCATTTTCAACCAGGGGTTGGTTTGGGGGGCTCCCTCCCAGGCGTACTCACTCCACACAACATCATAGTCAGAGCCCCTGATCAATGACTGAACTGAGTAGGTATTTGCCGGGAACACAATGCACCACCCCACCTTGGCCTCTCAAGCCCCCCCCCCTCCCCCGCTTTCTTCTTGTCCTCCAGCACACCCACCTCCACTTCAACATGCTTGTCCCAGCTGGCACACAACCCAGGTTTGCTGAGATCCATTTTGAACCAGGGGTTGGTGTTTGGGGGTCCCTCCCAGGCGTACTCATTCCACACAACATCATAGTCAGAGTCCTTGAAGGCAACATACAGGGGCGATGCAAACAGCGATTGCCTGCTGCTGCTGCTGCTGCCGCTGCTGCTGCTGCCTGCTGCCCAGTTGTGGCTTCCTGAACAGGGAGCTGCTGCTGCTGCTGCTGCTGCTGCTGCTGCTGTCGTCGCTGGTGCTGGTGTCTTTGGGCCAGGTGTCCTGCACAGACTCGTGATGGCACCTACCGGCAAGGGCATACATTCCATCAACGCCACAGCACAGCACATGGTAGTGTTATGACAGCACTTCACAGATACACAGCGGCGATGCAACAAAAACGAAAGGGTGGCAACTGGCAAGCTGCTGTTGGCCCTGGCCCTGCACCCCGCAAACCCACAGATACATGGACATGGACGCAAGCCGCCTGGTGGGGTGGGCCACGTCACCCTAGGCTGCTCTCCCCACCTGTGTGCCTGTTCACCCCCACCACCCAGCTGCTGCTGCGGAACACCAGCTCATCGCCATCGCTGCTGCTGCTGCTGCTGCTGCTGCTGCCGCTGGTATCAGGGGTCACCTCAGCTGCCTCTTGCAGGCTGCGCCCCCCTGCTGCTGCCTCTGCTGCTGCCGCAGTTGCAGTTTGGGATGGATCTGGGTTTTCAAAGCCCCGTGTGGTTTTGCAGGCCAGCAGTGGGGTACCCTGGGGTTTTGTGGCCCTTGCTGCCAGCTGTAACCTGGCCTGCAGGTCAGCTGAGTAGGATGTGACAATGGGGTGGTCACACGGCAGCTCCTGCAAATGCCAGAGAGGAACGGAAGGCACATTGTGTCACGGGGACGGGGGGTGTGCCGGGGGGGGGGGGTAAGTAAGTAGGTAAATACGCCTATGGCGAACCACTGGCGTAACGTTAAGGCTGAGAGGGGTGTGCATGTCTAGCATGCTAGATTACCACATCGGTGGGGGGGGGATGACAAGTCAGTCAGCGTAGGATGTGACAGTGGGGCGACACGTCAGCTCCTCAGCGGTGATGGAGAGGGAGAGTGTGACAGAAGGTGTGCAAAAAGCTGCTGGTGATTATAAGCCATCACAGTGTAGTGTCGGCCACCTGTAGGCCATAGAAAAACATCCATGTGTAGGAGGTGGCAGGAACAAAATGCTCAGGATATCGGAACAAAATGCTCAGGATAGAGGCCATCACCACACAGGGGGGTTCAACCCATACCACAGAGTGGCTGCCCATTGATTCACTCTTAAGCACCACTCACCAAAATCATACAGGAGGCACCGCCCATACAGGTACAATGAGCAACTTATACACTGCCTTGATCCCTCAACATGTGCACTGCAGAGTGTAGCTCAGGTGACATGTGTGCCTGCGCCTGCCGAGACTCAAACTCGGGCCTGGTCCGTGGCAGGGACCTATCATACCCCTAGACTACAGGCGCTAACTGATACCAACATTCTACACCACTGTTCCAGCAGGCCCTAGGCTCCCGCAGTTTGATGTGGCCGCCGGGGCCTGTTTGAAGCATCATTCCTGTTCTCAACCACCTAGCAAGGTTTCCATTGAGCATGGGGCAGCTGCAGGGGGCAAGGCTGGTGGCCAATTCACCCTCACCCATGAATGTGGCCCCGCACCCCTTTCCCCTCCCCATCCACCCCTGACTGCTGCTGCTGCTGCCCCCCCCCCCCCCCACACACACACACACCACACCTGTAGTGCCCATTGACGTATGCAGCCTGTCTCTTCCAGCTCTCAGTCAGTCTGGCCATGCCACCACACCCAGGGGGATCAGTGCCCGACACTGCTGCTGCTGCTGCTGCTGCTGCTGCTGGGGTCTCCATATCCTGCCTGGCTGTTGCCGCCGCTGCCTCTGCTGCTCGCGCTGCCAATTCGTCTCCTTCTTCTTCTGCTGCTGCTGCTGGTGGTGGTGGTGATGGTGGCGTGTGTCCCGCCATGCATGCATGGAGGTGTGTGTTGGTGTATGTTCCAGGGGCACTGAAGTCCTGTAGGGTGGTCTTGACATCGAGGCCCCAGGTGTGTTCAGGCACCTTGAGCAACAGCCGGTCAAACCTGGACACAGCAGGGGTCTGAAGGAGGGGGGGAGGGGAAGGGGGGCAGAGGGGGGTGGGGGGGAGGGGGCACGGGGGGCAAGACGCAGAAATGGGCGCAGGGGGGGGGGTATTTGTTTTTTGTGAAGAGGTTGTGGTGTGCATGTGTAGGTCTGTGACAACAGAACAAGACAACAGTGTTCAGGCACCTTGAGCAACAACAGGTCAAACCTGGGCACAACAGCAGGCGTCGATGGTTGGTTCATTTTTGAATACCACTCTGCCCGCCTCCCCCCGCACTGTTTAGGGCACACACATGCCTGGCCCTGGCAGCCCCCCACCCCTTCCTCTCTCCTTGTGTGCACACCGTTCCCTTGGCTGCCTTCTGCCACCCACCAGCCCCCTTGGTGCGCAGGGGACTGCTGTCCCATGATGCTCCAACTCCCACTCCCTAGCCCCCCTCCTGCTACCCCTTTCCCATTCCTTGCACCACCCCCTCCATGTGCCCCTCTCACCCTTGCATTACATGCTGGGTCGTTGCACCGTCCTGCCTGGCCCTGGCCAGCTGCCTTGTAGTTTGCTACCTTCAAGGGGTCAGACGCACACCATACACCTGTGAACATACACACTGCGCGCGCAGAGGTATGAAGGAGAGAGACAAGACGAAGGGTATCCAAGCTTTCATCAAGTCCCGGCGAGGGGGGGGGGGGGGACACTCAAAGGGCACATATGGGGCCACGGGGGTCAACAGTAGCATCCTGCACCTGCACGCGGTAAAGCCAGCACACACATTCCCCCCCCCTTTGGCGTTCCTCTCCCCCCCCCTCTCTGCACCACCAGCTACCCATGTGTCCCTATCTCCCCCTCCACCACGGGCAGCTCCACCCTCCCCTCCTCACCGCAGCTGTCAACCTGTCAGCATATGCCTGCGAATTTGTGCTACCCCCCCCCCCATCCCCCCGAGCCCCCAACCAGGCCATTATACTTTGGCACAACAGGAAAGGCAACAACACTCAAAGTCTCTGCTCCCCCCTCCGCCCCTTGGCGCCCCCTCTCACACACACCAGTTTACCCAGTGTCCCCTCAACCACGGACAGCCACCCCCCCCCCCCCCCCCCGGTCAGCATGGAAACACCCTGCAGTGTGGGCACTGCCAACACCCCCCCCCCCCACAACCCCAAAAAAAACCCACCCACCCACCCACCCACACGCACACACCACATCCACCACGAAACATACAGGTGCACCCTTCTCTTACCCAGAGGTCGCCTATCTCCCCCTCCACCACGGGCAGCTGCACCCTCCCCTCAGCCACTGCAGCTGTCAACCTGTCAGCATATGCCTGCAGTGTTGATGTAGTGACGGCTGCTGCTGCCGGCCATTGGCGGCGCACGAGAGCCTAATGTGGCTGACCTCCAAACTGTCTTGAGGGGGACCTGGTCGGGGGGGGGGGGGGGTGTAAATGGGCAGGGTGCAGGCACGGGAAGGAGGGGGGCGGGCAGTGAGAGAGGGAGGGGGATACGGCTACATCGTTGATGCTGTGGCAGTTGCTGCTGCCAGGATGTGGCGACCTCCAAGTGTGTTGAGGGGGACCTGGCACCCCGGTGTTTTTGTTGCGCGGGGGGGGGGGGGTGTCAATGAGGGAGGGGGGCAGCCGTCGTGGAGGGAGGGGAGGGTGCTCTGGGGCACAAAACACACACTGACACACCCCTCTCCCTTCCTTCCTCCACCCCCCCCCCACCACCACCTACCTTGGTTGTCAGCCCTCCAGCTGAGGCACAGCACGTCATCCTTCCCTCCACCAACCACACACTCAGCAGCACACGAAACCTGGAGATCAGGGGACCCCTGTGGTGCAGTATCGTCCCTGCACACGAACCATTCATGCAAAGAGTGCCAGACTGTGGTGTGATGACATTGGTGCAGCCGACATACATACATCCCGTTGCCCTGATGCAGCTGAAGCAGTAATTTCAACGAGCAGGCTCAGACAACTAGCCACTGACCAACCCAGGCCACTCAGCACTATGGGCACCTGCAGAAAGATGTCAGGAGAAGGGTGCACTTGGACAACATCACGTGCAATTGTGGCTGCAACATGGCAACGCCTGACTTGAATGCACAATTGTGCTTTACAACTATTGAGGCATCGTGGTATTGTGGAAAGACAGCCAGCACTGCATGCAGCCGCTACAGTGACCTGTCATTACCTGCAGCTGCCCCCTATACCGCCACGTGCATATGGCTAGGATGGAAGTGCCAGACGGGGGGTCACGCCACACAAACGGCCTGCACAGAGAAGGGGAGGGAAGGTGTGTGGTGCCTGTGTTGTCGGGTTGGAATTGAGGGGTGCACTTCTCATGGTAAACAGCAATGCATGGAGTGAACAATGCAGATTGCGCTCAAAGTGACCATAAAAAGGGGGCTGTGTCCTTCACCTCTTTTCAACCCTTCGCTCACTTGTTGCATGTACAGCCATGCAGCTGACCAAACATATTCACCCCAGCCCTCATAGGTATGCCCATCACTCCATCTGTACCAAAAACCATTGTTTGCAGTGCACCCCCCCCCCCCCCCCCGCCCCAACCCCTCTTACTTGTCTAGTGGCACATCAGGTGGTGCTGACCCCGCGTGCACACCCACACTGCCAATGCATCAGCCTCCCTAATCCTCTCTTGAGAGCCCGAAATGCCCCCCCCCCCAGCCCCACCCCCACCCCCTCACTTGTCTCGTGGCACGTCAGTTGGTGCTGACCCAGCGTTCACACCCACACTGCCAATGCATCAGCCTCCCAAATTCCCCCCAACCCCCAACCCCCAGCCCCACCCCAGCCCCTCACTTGTCAAGTGGCACATCAGGTGGTGCTGACCCCGCGTTCACACCGACTGTCAGCAGCTGGATGCCCTCAGCTGCCAAGCAGGGGTAGCTTGCACGGGTAAGACAGGAACATCCCTCTGTGCAGAAGGGGGGGGGGAGGGAGGGCGGGGGGGGGGGGGGGCAGTTACACGGGGACAGGGAGGGAGCATGCAGCAACAAAAATGCTGTCAGCAGCTAAAGGCAACACTGTGCACTGGGCAGTGCTGCTTGCTGGGAAAGCCGAACAACTGGATGCCCTCAGCAGGGGGATAGCTGCACGAGTGAGGCCTGGAGCATCCCTTTGGGAAAGTGTGAAGGGAGGCGGCGCAGGAAGGCGGGCTGGGGGCAGTTGTGACATATGAGGGCCAGAAGATGTGTTTGGATAGTGGCATGCATTTGTAGCATACATGCTTCCTCCTGGACTCTACAGCATCCCAGCAAAATAATCCGTATGATTGTGGTTTTTTTGGGGGGGGGGGTGTAGTACAAAGGCATGCAAGCGTCGTGGAGTGCATGGCTGGCAGTCGGAGGAGGTGAGCAGCACTGCCCTGTGTGTCTTGGAGGGGAACCCTCAACACCCTCCAAGCACCCAGATTCTCGCAACACCCTCCAAGAAAAGAACATAGTGGCAAATCCGCAGCATGCAACCATCCCATATTTGCCTGATCTTTCCCAACAACCTTGCTGATGTTGCTTGTCATTTACTTTGTGTGTCGTGAGCCTGCAACATGCCATTGGCCCCCATTGCCT
>VIIQ02000799.1:0-83431 GCA_007449985.2 Desmodesmus armatus
GCACTGCGTGAGGACTATGCCAGCCTCCACTCACTGCTGCTGGCCCAGCCCTGCAGCCTCCAACTGCCTCTGCATCACCGCAACTGTTCATCCCTGCGTGCAAGCTGCGCACGCAACCTGGCGTTTTCCTGCTGCAGCACACGCTCCGTACGGCTGCGGCTGCGGCTGCAGCCCTCTGCTGACGCAGCCGTCCCGGTGCGCAGACGGGGCTGAGGTCGCACAGGGCATCGATTTGCCGTGACACAGAACCCTGCGACATCATGCAGCCGGCAACAGCAACAACAGCAGCAGGAGCAGGAGCAGCAGTAGAATGGGCTGAGTTTGCGCAGGGCATCGATCTGGCGTGACACAGAACCCTGCGCCAGCAGTAGCACAAGCAGAAGCAAAGCAGCAGCAGACAGGGCTAATGTCGCACATGGCATTGATCTGTTGTGACACAGAACCTGCAACTTGATGATCATGCAGGCGGCAGCAGCAGCAGCAGCAGCAGCAGCAGGAGCAGCAGTGGACTGGGCTGAGGTTGTGCAGGGGCAATGATCTGATCCAACAAACCCTGCGGCGTCACTGATCAGATAGCAGTAGCAACAACAGCAGTACTGGCCGCAGGCCACAGTCACCACCCTAACCATTGCAAAACCCGTCCTTGCACAAGCTCACCCTAGACAGGCTCCAAT
The DNA here is from genome assembly GCA_007449985.2 of Desmodesmus armatus. NCBI lineage: Eukaryota > Viridiplantae > Chlorophyta > Chlorophyceae > Sphaeropleales > Scenedesmaceae > Desmodesmus > Desmodesmus armatus. Next base: position 675 of record VIIQ02000799.1, read on the forward strand.
CCAGGCCAAGCTCCCTCTGCACTCATCCCAACACACCCCTTACAAGTCTGGCATCTTTCTTGCCCCCCCCCCCCCCACCCACACACACACACACACATCCCTCCTTTCTCTCTGCATGTGTGCCAGTGCAGGTTCCGACTGGACCCCGCCCTCGAATTTAGTGTCATGTGCCCATAGACATACCCTGAACCCTAAACCCTACACCTTGTAGCGATCCCCGGCCCCACCCCCACCCTCGCCCTCGCCTTCAACCCCTACTCTTACCCCCCCGCCCCACCCCTACCCCAGCTTGGCCACCACCCTGCCTGGTCCCCCACAGCACAAGCTTACCTTGTACGGGCTCCACTCCAATCAACCTCCCCCTCGATGCTGATGTCATCTGTGAGGGCGCAGTCATAGATATATAGACGGCGCAGCGGCAGGGAAGCAAGCATCTCCAACCCTGCGTCTGCAAGGATGCAGTGCAACAAACAGGCAGAAACGTGATGCTGACACCCATATGTGCTTCAGCTCTTTGCGTTTCAGCCGGCTCGACCCTGGTAGGCAATGCTGTTTTATGTGTGGCGGCTCTGTCTACGTGTAACATTTTGGGTTCGTTGCTGTTACACAGAGCGCGGGGCAGTGGGGGGAAAGCAATGAAAACATGTGTTGCTTGCAGCGCCAACACAAAATGCTTGACACGGCGTCGCTGAAGACAAACCTGTGAAGTTTGGCGACTTGTTCCAGCACAGATTCCGCAGCTGCGTCAGCTGCGCCACAACCCCCCTTGCTGCTCCATCATCAACACCTTTCCCCCTACAGTGAGGGAAGTGCAGCTCCGGGGCAGCTGCAACAGACCCTCTAGATCCGCGTCCGGGTCCACATTGAGGGCGATGTCGAGCTGCTGCAGTCCGGGCAGCAGCTGGTCATAAGAGAGAGGTCACAGCCATCGAGGCTCCACAGATCGTCTGGCCAGCCGTTGGGATGCTCGCTGTCATCCGAGTTTGAGATCCAGAGACACCGCAGCAGCGGGAGGTGCTTCCCCAAACCAAACATGTGCTGCGCGGCGCCCTTCGGGAGGGGGATGCAGGAGTCGGGCTCGAGGATTAGCTCTGTGAGATGGTTGGAGGCTGTCAGCGCTGCAAAGAGGTGCGGGGGAGTTGTGCGAGTGTCCAGCCGGTCCAGATTGAGCTGCAGGTGCTGCAGGGATGTCAGATGCTGCAATGCATCGAGCAGCGCTGCAGTGCCCTCGATATCGAATCGACCGGGGTTTTCCGGGTCGTGTACGGGCAGCAGCGTGCAGCGCTCCATGTGCAGCTTCTGCAAGAAAGAAAATAAACAAGGGCCGCAGGTAAGACGAAAGATTTGATACATCCCCTGTGTATCATGGCGCCGAAGATTTCTGCCATTGGCATCGCTCTGCTGAGGATTGCATGGTTGATCACATGCATGCTCGAGGGGTAAGGGCTACGGCTGCAGCACTCGCGGCCACACCTCACTCCCCGAAGGCATACCTGTAAGTGGGGAAAGCTTCGAAGGACGCCTGGCGGCACTGCACAGCTTGACAGCTTCAGCTGCAGCAATCCGGCAAGCTGCTGCAGCTCGGAAGGTAGGGCGCTGGACTCGCGCTTGTTGTCGCGTCCGTCAAAGTGAAGTTGAGTGATGCTGCTCGGCAAGAGTGACACGTCACACATTGGCATGGGCGCCATGTGTGACATGACAGCTCCTGAAGCTCCTGCACATGCAGTCCGAGACACACTACTGTTGACAATACATGCCATATGCAGGAGTAGCAGTAGAAGCAGTAGATGTAGTAGTGTCGGCGACCGAGACTATGGAACAAACAGTCCTTGATCACAGACAGTAAAGGTTGGGAAGGATAGGAAGGGAAGCAAGGCTGTTGTCTCTGGGCACCAGCGGCATAAAATGCATCTTCATAGACATGATACATCACGTCAAAACTTGTGCGGCGTATGACGGCAGTCATGCCCGTAGCAAGCAAGGTCTAGAACCAGGCTATGGGTGTCTACATAGACCAGGCTATCAATGACAACGAAGCAACCTGATCCCTTGCCAGCCATCGACTGATAGATGCCAGAGATGGTGACTCGTGAGTGACCAATGCGTACTTTACCAGGAGGAGAGAGTGACCTAAGAGTGACCAATGTCTACTACACAAGAAAGGAGGTTTGACCCATGGGCAGAACTGACCGAAGCCTATGTGGCTCACCTGCATAGCTGCCAGCCGCTGCATGCCGCATGAAGGGATAAGGAATTCCGGTACCTCCAAGACTTTTAGCCGCCTTGGCAGTTGCTGCAGCATGCGGGAGATCACCTGCACCATCTGTTCCCTGATAGCTTCGCCGTCCAAGGTGTGACCATGAAGGCTTCCCGCTGTCGGTGGCCCTGCAAAAATGATCTCTTGCAGCCGTACACTGAGGAGTGCCTGAGACTGTGTCAGCAGCAGCAAGCTGCCGACGGTGGGAAGCTTTACATCCTCTAGATGTAGCTGCTGCAGCCTGGATAGGGGCACAGCAGTTGCCTCCTGGCCACCCTCGTCCACGGGGCTATCCCCCTCCATGCTGTCGCCACTGCTGCTGCTGCTTCTGCTTCTGCCGCTGTTGGCTTCGGCTGAGGGAGTGTCGTCTGAGTTCTGCAGGATGATCCCCTTCAAGTGCAGCAGCTGCAGCTGCTCCAGGCTGTTGAGAGGCAGCAGCAGCTTATGATGATCGTGCTTTTCTGAAGTGAGGACCCTTAGGCTGAGGATCTGGGCTGTGTGCTGATTCACCCAGCGCTCAAACACAGGGAGAGTGGCTGTTTCTGGACTGTATTCGACGTGGACTGTGGCTGCAGCAGCAGCAGCGGCCCAGGCCTTGCATGCCAGGGCACACTGCGACAGTCGCTGCTGCTGCGGCACGAGCTGCAAAATCAGTGCTGTCAAGGCCTGGGGCAGTGAGGCTGCGCCGCTGGCTGCATTGACCTGCACAGGACATGACGTATGCACACACAGCACAACAGGCAGTTGCCCTGTGAGCTGGGTTACAGCGCGCCCTGCAGCGGCTGATTTCATGCTAATTATGTGATAGTACAGACCCAACAACAAACTCCGCAAACGTGAGGCTCTGAGAGGCTGTGATGCAGAGTCAGTGACCTGCTGATCACGATCTCACCTTGTTGTCCATGTTGTTTGCTGATCCACGCCAAGATTCACCAGGGAGCAATAAACGAGCGTAACGTGACCAATGTTTCAGCCCACGCCGTTGACTTGGCTTGTTTTGTACCAATGACCTTTCGGATGTAGTTTGAAAAGCTGTAGCATAACGGTTCGGATCGCCAAACCTCCAGCCAAGTCGCTGCAAACAGCCTCATTGGCATCATTGTTTGGTTGAAATTCGACTCTGTGGAGCTGTGCGCGGATCAGCGGACGACATGTATTGCAAGGTAAGTTTGATCACATGCATGATCACATAAGTGGCCACCTGACACTGTGGGCTACACTAGGCTCCTTGAAAATACGCATCACATCTGTGTGAGTGTTTGAGTATGAATTGATAAGCAGCTGCTCACATGCTGCTGCTCAAGGACTGCACCACCCTTTGCAAACTGGTTGTTGTGCAGGTCAACAACAGCTGCAGCTCTAGTGCTGCTGCCCTCCCCCAAGCCCTGACAGCTCGGATCCTGCAACTCGTGCCCCAGCAGCAGCGCCTGACTCACTGTGCCCTGGCATGCAAGGCCTGGGCCGCCGCTGCTGCTGCAGCCACAGTGCACGTACAGTACACGCCAGACTGTCGCACCATCACAAACTTCCAAGACTGGCTGGAGCAGCATGCAGGGCAGCTACTGACCCTGCAAGTCACCTCAGATTCAGGATCAGAAATAGCAGATTCAGGATCAGAAACATGCGAAGCAGAGCACGACATCGTGCTGCCTCGGGAGGGCTTCCCAAACCTGCAGCAGCTGCACCTCAAGGGGATCAAGCTGCGCGAGCTGCTAGCTAAAGAGAACAGCGCCAGCGAAAGCGGCAGCGGCGATGACAGCGGCAGCGACAGCAGCTGGGAAAACCTGTCCTTGGCGGATTTTCGACGTGCCAGCAGCAGGAAGGAAGCCCTTGCAAGCAGCAGCAAGGAGGCAGTAATCGATGCTGCACCCCTGCCCAAGCTGCAGCACTTGCACCTGGAAGCTGTCGAGCTGTTCAGCATCGGAAGCCTGCTGGAGCTCGTGCAGTCGCCAGAGCTCATCACTGTGCGGCTTCATTCCATCAGTATCGACCAGCCACGCTTTGACAGCGAGGGCGGCTTCGGCAGTGGCCTGCCCTGCGATGTAGAGTTTGTGGGCGTCGCAGGTATGTGTAGGTCTCTTGATGTTTCCCTGGGGAAGATTCTTGGGTATTTATGTAGTGCAATGCTATGTTTCTTCCCTGGGATAATCAGTCTTGAGTGGATAAGATGGAGTCTGCGCCTGGGGAACAGTTACCTGTTGATCCATCTTGTACATGCCTGACAGCTCTGCGTGGTATTGTGCTGTTTTTGTGCAAGCAGCTGAGTATTCTGCATCCACCAACCCACACAGTAACACAACTGCCCCTGGGGAGTGGGGTGTGGAGACAACTGCCGTTGCCGCATGCGCGTGCTTGCATGTGCCGTCTGAACAGACGCGGGGCGAAATGGAGAACACGGACATGCGTCAGGAATGTTGGAACAGTGTTTGAACCCTTTCTTCTCCTGCCCAATCACATCTGATCTGCTTTCAAACATGCCATATCTGGTCTTACCTGATCTTGCAGGCACCAACTACCTGCTGCAGCAGCTGACGACTCGGCTGGAGGTGTTGGAGATCCCGGGCTTCCCCATCCCCACTCAACCTTGGAATGGTATGGAGTATCTGTCGGCGTTGCAGGTGGGTAATATTGCCTATGCGATGGCTCTCTCTCCAGGGACTCTTCTGTGGATTGCTGTCACGGCTTAACATGATCGGGTGCACCACACACTGAGTGGGATAGACGGTTGGCTCAGGGTGGGTTCAAAGCTGAGGTACATACCAGAATTGGTACATCAAGAGCTGCTGCCAGACCCACTGGCTAGTGCCAGGGATGCAACTATAGTTCACACACAGATCTTCACCTGTGCTGATCTGTGCTGTCCTGCACGGTCCTGCACTGTCCTGCACTGTACTGTACCGTAGCGTTGCGTTGCGTACCGTACTGTACCGTACTGTAATGGAATGTACTGAACTGTGCTGTATTGTGCTGCATGTATGCAGGGGCTGCAAGAGTTGTCAATCACACACCTGAAGGAGACACGCATGATGAACCTGTCCCTCCTGCCCAGTAGCATCACGCGGCTTGAGCTGCATGGCTGCAACCACACAAGCCTCATCCCCCAAAGCTGCAGCAGCTAGCCGGGCTACTCGACCTGAAGCTGGCCAGCTGCGTCATCCCGCCAGCTGTCCTGTCCAGCTTCCCATACCTACAGAAGCTGTGCTTGAAGCACTGCACGCTGCTTGGGACAGTGAACGCCCGCGTCCGCGCAGACTTGCAGTATGACGTTGACGGTACCGCCGCATTGCTAGGTGAGCTGCGGCGGCTTACCACCCTGCAGCACCTGGAGCTGAATTTGAAGCGGCTCGACACTTGCAACACTCCCCCTACCTTCTTCTCGGCCCTCACAGCCTCCAGCCGTCTCACAGAGCTTACCCTTGCGCCAAAGGACCGCACGCCACTCCCCAAGGGAGCTGCGCGACAAATGTTCAGCAAAGGGCGGCTGCCGCTGCTGCAGCGCCTGACGATCAGCACCAGCTGTGACCACAGGGTCACAGCTTCAGCTGGGGACTGGCGCAGCAACCAGTGGTGCCTTCATGATGCTGACATCAAGCGCATCGCTGGTGCCTGCCCAGCGCTGCAGTGGCTCGACATTGCCCTGGCTGTGGAGCCGGTCGCCAACCTATTCGGGCTGCTGCGGCTTCCCCAGAGCTGCACCTCCCTCTTGGTTGGCGGTGTGGCTTTTGCAGACCACGCAGCGGCTGTTGTGAAGCAGCTTACGCAGGTGCAGTACCTGTGCTGGCACCGGTCGCGGCGGTTTACGGACGCAGGGTTGGAGCAGCTGGTGGAGATGAGGCTGGACCGGCTGTATGTCTATGACTGCGGCCTGACGGATGCCATCAGCGATGAGGGGGAACTTGGCCTGGATGGGGATGAACACAAGGTCAGACACAATGATACTTAGGTGGGGTGTGTGGTAGTGACTCATGCTGAGCATGCTAGACATGCACATCCCCCATCCCTCTGAGGCTTGTGCCTCCATTAGCGCCTTCTTACGCCAGTGGTGCTCCACAGGCGTGCTTGCTCACCACCCTGCTACGAAGGGGATGAACACAAGGTGCCGGGCTGATACTCAAGTGTGTGTGTGTGGGGGGGGGGAGTCTAGCATGCTAGAGATGCTTGTCCCTATGAGCGCTCAGGCTAGCCAGTGGTTCTGCATAGGCGTAGTTACTTACTTTCTATGCAGATACTGCATCCATGCGGCTGTGCTGACTGTCAGCCGGTTGAGCGTGCACTGACACAATTGCTGACTGATGTCTGTCACATTGTGCCTAAAGCCTAGGTCCCTGTTGCCTCCCCCAATCCCTGCACAACAACTGCATCCTTTCAATGCAGTGGTTGGTAACTGCCACAACTGCATCCTTTCGGTGCCGTACCCTGCTGTTGCTGCCTGCTCTTGTGATGCTGCTGCCTGCTGCTGCCTTGTGCGGCCCTCCTGCCGACCTGCCTGCCTTCCATTTGCTGCCCTGCGCTGTTTTTTGCTGCCTGCTTGCCCGCCTGCTGCTGCTACGTCTGCTGGATGCTGCAGGGCTCATGTTGCATGTTGAGCACCTGCAAGTGCTGCACTGGCAGCGGCGTGCTGATCCTGTTCACCCTAACAGTTGGTGACAGTCTGCTGACAGATCCGCCTGCTGCTGCTGCTGCTGCTGCTGCTGCTGCTTGACACTTGATGCTGCAGGGCTCAGTGTCACAGCAGCTGAATGCTCTCTGTGACTTCAGCCCCATCTGCGCACCGGCACGGCTGCGCAACTACAAAGCAGCGGCAGCAGCCAGGGAGCTGGCCCTACAGCAGGAGAATGCAGACCTCCGCGCGCAGCTGTCACGCAGTAAAGAGCAGGCCCAGCAGCTGCAGAGGCAGTTTTACGAGGCATGTGGTGGCCATCAGTAGTTGCAGAGGGTTGTTTGAAACATATCTGTAGCGCCATGTCTGTTTTACAGTCGCATCACACTGGTTGTATGGCTAGCACTCGGGGGGGGGGGGGGGACCGTTGCAGCAGCTGCAGGCAGTTGCAGGAGGCACAGGCTGGTACTTGAACATGTAGGGGAGTCAGGTCTGCACATTTTGCTGTGTCAACCTGTGCACACAATGTTAGATGTGTGTAAGATGTGTGCAGGGCGCATCGCGGTGTGCATCCCATGTGGCTGTGTGCATCGAGGCAACTGATGTGTGCATGTCTCGTCATCGCTATTGGTGATCAGGACACTGACAAAATGTGATGAGTGGTTGAGTGGGACCCTAGTTGCTGTGGTGTGTGGGGTGGTCCAGGTGCGGGATGAATACTAAACCCTGGTGTAGAATATGCACTGTCAAATGCATGCACTATTTTTTGTGGGGTGGCTGATGGTGTGGAGGCTTGGTGCGCTGGCAAGAGTGGTAGCGCAATCTTTGTTGCTCTGATACAGTGATGCTTGTTTTTGTACACGGGTTGTCTGGGACATGTCTGGTTAGCTCTGGGGGCAGCAGTTGGGTCTGGTCTGATGAACAGCATGAGGCTGCTTCCCTATTGTTGGTGCGCTACCATGCCAGTGGCATGAGGGAACCGTAGCAGGGCATTTTGATGCATTTGCTGACAGTGTCAGGGTGTCCTTGCTAGGCGTGAGGGCCGCCCTGCTTAGCAGGCTTGGACTGATGTGGCTGCGCCGTGGGCACTGCATAGTCGATCCTGCCAGACCACTGGCAGACGTTGCAGCAAGTTACTGCAAGCGTGTCAAGACAACCACTGGCAACATTCATAGTCTTACGGTTCGTTGTGAATGCATACATGTTTGAAAGCAATGGCCCTGCACCTCTGACTGCCAGTCTAGATGGCGATCTACACCACTACCTGCCATGGCAGGTGATCGAGACATCACACTACCGTATCCACACTAAGTCTTTCGACAAATTAATTAGGCAATTTGGGTAATGTTGACAAAATAACTACGTGTAAGGAAATTACGAGCAGCAGGTTGTCGATACATTTCCGTGTTGTCAAAATAGATCGGTGTGGCCTAGGGCAGGGCAGCTGCCCTGCAGGTCAGTTCAGTCCTGAAAAGTCGCATTCCAGCCCATGTTGACTGTACTGGGACTGTTTTATGCCTCTCACATGCATAGCAGGTGCCTCAGTAGTGCCTTGGGAACGGCGATATACGGTGATCTGCAAGGCAGCTGTCGAAAGGTTTCCGTGGTTGGGGCATTCGGGGCCCAGCTGTGACGAATAGTTTAAGAGTTGAGAAAATTAGGGCCATTTTTCCAGCTGTTGTTGAAAATTAATATTCGAAAGACTTAGTGTGGATACGGTATAGTTTAGCTACGGCCCTGGCGCCGACACGCGTACGATTCCAGTTTGCTAATAGAATTGACGAGACATACATATACCCGTGTTTGGTTCTGCGACTGCCTGTAGAAATTGTGCCCTTAAGCCCGCGCAAACGGGCGGGCTTGCAGTTTCGGGCTGCCCTTGTCCTCAGCGCAACACCGGTGTCACTAAGATGTGCTATAGGCAGCTTTAGTACTTGGGTATTAGCTAAATGCATCCTGGACACTGCGAGATGTGCCCAGTTAGCTTGCATCTGTGTAACCTGCAGGGAAGTCCGCAAGGACCGAAGAGGCCGAAGACTGCCCACACACGGGCTTGTACTAACATATTGTGCGCTTGTGGAAGGTCTCCATGCAGGCGGAGCTGGTGAGCGGGACTGGCCTGAAAAGCAGCAGCAGCAGCAGCAGGAGAGCAGCAGCAGCCTAGTGTTGTAGCTAAAGTTGCGGGTAAGTATGTAGTATAGAGACAGGGGCCTCGGTGAAATACCTGGGGCCTCTGCATACCCAAGCAGCTGCAAGTTGAGCTGGCTGGCCCAGGCCACTGGGCAGCCCCTCTGAGCTTGAGCATTCACCACAGGGTTGACCCTTCCATCACCACCTTGGTGTGCATCACACACCAAGCGTCGGGCGGGGAGTGCAGTTGCTGGGTGCGCTCAGCAATCGTTGTCAAACAGCACATCAGGGCAAATGAGCGGTTCTCAGCAGCAGCACTGTCCAAACGGGCGGTGTTGCTGTGGCGGTTCGACCCCGTCTTTGTCCGTCAAGAGGTCTGTAGGTGCACTCAGCCTCAGGCACAAGCTGTTGCTGGTTGTGATTGCAGTGACATGGCATCAGTCACTGATGATCAGGCCCTGAGGGCTGCATCTGTCTAATTTGAGCAGGAAGTTCCCACTTTCAGTGCAGTTCAACTGATGGAAGACATGGGTGCTTGCACAGTTGACTAAAGGTGTGAGTGCAACAGCAAATACCTACAGCTCAACTCAAACCAGTGCTACCGGCAAATGCAAGTACAGGAAGTACAGGAACCATACGGTACCATAGTATAAGCATTTGCGTTTGATGACAGGCAGCCTTGCCCACAGCAGACGACTGAAGAAAGTATTGTGCAATGGTCAGGTACATTCAGGGCCATGCATGCGGGGAGAACCCCCGAATGCTGGAGATGAGTCATGAGTTGTCATGCTGTCAGCTTAAGCTCGGTTACTCCGCCACTGCAGCACCGTCTCTGGATAGTTCTTGTTTGGTTTCGCATGTGGGCATCTGTGCAGTAACAGCAGGCGAGGAGTAGAGGTGCGCGATCCTTACAGTCTGATCGCAGTTTGCGGAGCCAAGCATGGAGGCAGCGGCAACACAGGTGCGCGAATGAAGTGAATGGTGCTGTGATGGGAATGCCAGACAAATTCCTGCCTTTGAGGTGTGCTCTCCACTGCTTACCTTGGACCTTCACCAGCCTATGCTGACCTGACAACTGCTTGATGCCAGAAGTCTGCTGGAGGTTGAATATTGCTTGGAGATCGGTGATGATGTCACGTGACAAGCAAACGCAGCTAAAGCACGTGGAAAGCTTCACAGCTTGCCCGCTAAGCAGCGCTGCTTGCTGCTGCCGCAGGGTCCCAAGGTCTACCAGCCTGTCCACAGCCTGCTGTCTGCTGCAAGTCAGGAGCTGGAGCCATGCGGGGCGGACAGGGGGGTGCGCAAGCACTGCAGGCACGCTGCCTTGCAGCACCTGATCCAGCCAGCACTTGCCCGCACACAGGCAGCTGCAGCAGCTGCCTGCACAGCCCTTGCTACCGCAAGGGGCGAGTATGTAGCAGCGGCTGCAGCGTGTGATATGACGCTGGATGAAGCAGAATTGGAGGCGTTGGCATGGAAGGACCCGCCAGTCAGCAAGAGCCCAGCAGCCACGTCTTTTGGCACCCGGCAGTCCCGCGCCTTCCTCTCACTCACTCTCGGCCTGTCACACTCAATTTTGAATTTCACAGCACACACTCTTGAATTTCATCATGACAAGGGGCAGCTGTTGGGTGCTGTCATGAACGCAGCTCAACAGTTTATGACAGCTCAGGAGGCAGCAACAAGGGCAGCCTTCGCGCACCAGCAGGCGCATGGCAGTGCCGCACAGGTCACAGCTGCAGCAACAGACCTGCTGCGTGCGCATGGGCGGCGGCGAGAGAGCGCTGCAGAGCTGTGCAAGACTGCAGCAGCCCTGGGCATTGCTGCCGAGGCTGCTGTGGCTGATGCTGATGCAGCTGCCACTGTGAAGCAGTGCCTGGAGATGCACTGCATTGACGATGCAGCGATCAGCCTGCACCAGCAGGCCTGTGAGGAGTGCAGGCAGCTGTATGGACAGCTGCAGCAGCTGTGCAGCAAGCTGGGGCTGCCAGCACCACCAGGATCACCCCCAGCAGCAGCGGTAGTACCGGCACCAGCAGAGTAGTAGCACCGGCACCAAACGCAGCACCAGCACCAGCACCAGCAGAGTAGTGGCACCCGGTGCCTGGGTACTGGCAGCACCAGCACCAACCGCAGCACCGGCACCAGCAGTAGGAACAGCATTAGCAGCAACCGCAGCTGGTAGCAGCACTAGCAGCAAGCAATGCTGAAGCAAGTAGTGTTGGTGGGTTCTGGAAGTGTTGGTAGGGAGGTGCTTTGGGATTTCAGCCTGCTGTTGTGGCTGCACATGGTGGCTGCGTTGTTATGTGGGTGCTGGGTGCCAGCTTTGCTGCTGATACTGCTACCAGTGGCAGCTGCTGTGTACATGCCTGATTTGTGGGTGTGCAGGATGAGGTTGGGTACAAACCTGGCCAGCCTGGCAGGACGGGGAGGGTGAAGCCGCATTCGGCTGGGTGCAGTCACTGCCGGCACAGGGAGACATGATTGAACTAACGTAATTTTTTTTTCTGTCACCTGTTGCTTGACATATCTTCGTTTGCATGCATAGACTATACGATGGGGTTGGTCATCTCATCAGTCACAATGACCTCGCGCTTGGTGCAAGTCTGCTAGTGAAGTGCCCTGCTTGTACGACAGTGTCAGTTTGAACAAGTTCTCAAGCGGGGTTTTCACACGATCAAAACAGCAGTGCTGAACAAGGGCACAATGCTGCATGGTCAGTATTTTGAAAGTGGGTTGTGAGCTGTGCGTGTCACAAAGTCGACGCGGGGCACAGTAGCATGATCCGAGCAAGCTGACAAAACATTTCACCAACGAAACAGTCTGCGTGATCGTTCTGGGCCTATCTGCAGCCATCCAATTCAAACTTTGGACTGATCATAAACTCTGAGCAGCAAGCTGAAGAATGGCTGGCGAGGACCTTTATCAAGTAACGACAATACATAGCCACTGCTATCTGGAAACATACAGCACGTGCAGATGCTCAGGCAGCTGACTGTCAGCTGGTGTACTGTCCCTGCAGATGCTGGGGTTGGACAAATCAGCGAGCCAGGTGGGTGTTGCAGACCTGCTCTTCTCATCCTTCAGCAGTTGGATGGGCTCGACAACCGAACTGTTGGCACCTTGTTCATACAGGCTGACATCAAGAAGGCTTACTACAAGCTGGCGCTGCAGTGGCATCCAGATCGCAACTCTGCACCAGTAAGTGAGCTGTCGCCCCTCTGCCTGTGAAAGCTGCTACAGAGTTGGACAGCACAATCAACAGCCGCTGCAGTTGTTGAGGTTGCTACAGATCTTGTTTGACGTGCCTGCGTCCCTCAGCAGCTTTGGGCGCAACCTGCTGCTGGGCTGTGTGTGTGCTAGGTTGTGCTGTGCATCAGCCTGTGACTCTGTTGTAAAACACCCAGCTCTGCTGAGTCAGGATCAGTAACCGCAATAGTTTTTGTCGATACTGTGCTGCTGTGCAGGAAGCAACTGCCAAGTTTCAGGCCCTGCAGCGCATCTATGACGTCCTCAGCGACCCAGCAAAGTGAGCATGGTCAGCAGTGCTGCAGCAGGGACCGCAGCAGCCACAGCATGCACGCTTGGTTGTCACCAGCTGGGCCATCAGCAGGGGGTGCAGTTGCTCAGTAGCTGTCTTCATTCACCAGCATGTGCAACAGTGAAGGGCAGTACGATGGGGGAGGTTTGCAGCACCATGTTGCTGGTGAGACAGGCACCTGCAAGACATACAGAGAGTGGTTGTGCCCTGTGTGCTGAGGGCTGCAGGGTGTAGGCAGAGGTGCCAGCAGCCGCAGCCATGTCATGACAGACTTGGAGGGGGGGGGGGCGTGTGAGGCTGCAGCTGCAGCTTTCTCCCAGGTTGATCAAACATACCCGAATTCGCAGTTCTGATAGAAGAGCACTTGAGCTGGCAGTCCCTTGGAGCTGCAGCCGCACAATTGTTGCGTGGACAAGGGCGTGTATGTATGTGTACTCGTCACACGTGTGCTGTCTGGTGCTTCCTGCAGGCGTCAGATGTATGACAGGACTGGCAGCTTGCAGGACTGTGAGGATATGGTGCAGGTCAGTCATGGGCTGAGCGTTGGAGTAGGCATAGCAGTAGCTAGGTGTGGGGCGGCCCCCAGTCACGTGCTGCATTGCTTACGGTAGCCGCTTACCCCAAACGGGGCAGCTGAGGTACAGGGGCTTGGGAATACGAGTAGCAATATCAGTTGGGAAAGGAAGCAGCTAGGTGTAGTTACGCATCCGTTACGCACAGCATGTCAAACTGGGAGCATGACAGCTGAGTTACAGGGGCTGCGCTGTGGCAGCAGCTGTGGCGGCAACTGTGACAGCAATTGTGGCAGCAACGCCTGTGCATGCGGTGCCTTTTGTTGCGTCTGCATCAGCACGCGTGCTGTGTAGCACATGCTGTGCCTTCTGCTGCTGGCCCGTTCTGTGCTGCCGTGTGCTGGCCAGCAAGCAAACACAAGCTGCAGTCCTGCAGTCTTCCAGCATAGCTGTCGCCAGCATGTAGTGCAGTAGTGCCTGGTCACGGCCCACACCAGCTGTGCACACCCAACGCAGCCGCTGCTCCTGCTCCCCCTTTTGCTGCTGTTGCCTGAACCCTCATGCTGCTGCTGCCGCAGAGTGAGAACTTCCAGGAGCTATATGCTGCTTTCAGGGAGGCTCTCAAAGTGACCGAGGAGGACATCACCAGCTTCTCAGTGAGTGTCTGTCTTTCCTAGTTTGCACGTGGTGCACGTGCTCCTATTGGGCTCTGGCTTCTGGTGGGTGGCTCAGCAAGGCTGTTCCTGTAACCGGTGTTTGTCCATGCAAAATATCACACTGCAAGAGACGAGCAGTGTGTCTGCAGCTTTGTCCTTTTGCAGGTTATCCACATGCCGTGATGGGTGCTGTGCTGTGTCCTTCCGTGCTGTGAGGACAGCAACAGCTTTTAAGTGAATCAGTGCAGCACACCAACGAAACACTGCAGCGGAATGTTGCGTGTGTGGGGATGTGCTGCTGTGTCTGCACACACAGCAGTGCTTTTGCAAAGGCACCTCATGTCTGGAGATGCTTGAGAGACAAGTCATGGGCTCGTCCGCGACCGTGCATGTGCTGCCCTGAGCTGTGAGAAGTGCTGTGCTGTGCCAGTTGCTTGCGCATGCGGTTTACAGGGCTTGCCTGAGGCTTGTGTGGGCCTGGGAGCTGTACTATATCGTGTGAAGTTCTGCCAACCGTTGCTGTACTGTACTGTGCCGTGTTGTGCCCACAGGTACTCTTAATGGCTCGTCAGGGGCTTGCAGTGGCTGTTGCAGTGCCACATTGTTATCTGTCAAGGGCTGCGCTGCGCCTCTTGTTTGCGCATGTGTCCTACAGGTCCTCGTTCGAGGCTTGCGTATGGCTTTTGGCTGTTGGCTGTCGTTTGGCTATACTGTCCACTGACAAAAGCTGTGCTGTGCTGTGTTGTGCCTGCAGGTGTCCTACAGGGGCTCGTCAGAGGAGCGGTCTGACCTGCTGCGCTTCTACCAGGAGTTTGGCGGGAACATGTCGCGCGTGTTTGACTGGCTCATGCTGTCACGGCAGGACCTGGACAGCCACCGATTCAGGGATATCATAGAGGCAGCCATCGCAGCAGGTGCGCGCAGGCAGGATCAGCATAGTTGCGATGCAGCTGGTGTTTGGGGACATAGTCAGCACAGGGAGCATGTGGACGGTGCGTGCCGACAGAATGAGGCACGTGCAGACAGGATCAGCACAGGGGTAGGGCAGGGGTGACTTAGCAGGGGCGTTTAGCAGGGGCGTGCAGACAGGGGCAGCACAGCAGCCCAGGGATAGCAACGGGTCAAGCAGTCCTGCGCACACCTGCAGACAGCATCAGCACAGGTGTCATACCAAAGGTGCGTGCAGACACGATCAGCACGGTCAGACCTGGACAGCCACAGGCTCAGGAACACCATCGAGGCAACCATCGCAGCAGGTGCGCGCAGACAGGGTCAGCGCATGGGTACAATGAAATATACGCGCAGACAGCAGCAGCACAGGTTGTGCGTGCAGGCGGGATCAGCACGGTCAGGCCTGGACAGCCACAGGTTCAGGAATATCATCGAGGCAGCCATAGCAGCAGGTGCGCGCAGACAGGGTCAGCACACGCGGCATGCCAAAAGTGGATGCAGATAGAGTCAGCACCTGGGTAGGGTAGCACTGGGCCTCTGCGTTGGGGTACCCCCAATAGCATCCTGTGCTATAGGTGCGGTATGGAGTCCGCACAGATGAAGTCATCGCTTGTCAAGGGACTCACCGCTTCTCACCTCCCTCCCCCTGGTCTGCAAGTGAGGTCAAGCGGCTCAAGGCCTACAAGCCCTGGGCTGCTCAAGTGGCCGCAAGCCCACCACCCAGCACTGACCCCCTGGCACCACCCCCTGTCCTGCGTCTCACCTCACCTCACCCCCCCCTTCCCCCTGGTCTGCAGGTGAGCTCAATCGACTAAAGGCCTACAAGCCCTGGGCTGTGCCAGGGGGGAGCAATCTGTAACGACAAAAGTCAACATCTGCTTGATTGTCAACCACATTCGGTCGCATTCGCTCCATCCCCATCATATCTCGCCTCCTATTCTCTGCAGGTGAGGTCAAGCGGCTCAAGGCCTACAAGCCCTGGGCTGCCCAAGTGGCCGCCAGCCCACCACCCAGCACGGACCCCCTGGCACCACCCCCTGTCCTGCGTCTCACCTCACCTCACCCCCCCCCCTTCCCCCTGGTCTGCAGGTGAGCTCAATCGACTAAAGGCCTACAAGCCCTGGGCTGTGCCAGGGGGGAGCAATCTGTAACGACAAAAGTCAACATCTGCTTGATTGTCAACCACATTCGGTCGCATTCGCTCCATCCCCATCATATCTCGCCTCCTATTCTCTGCAGGTGAGGTCAAGCGGCTCAAGGCCTACAAGCCCTGGGCTGCCCAAGTGGCCGCCAGCCCACCACCCAGCACGGACCCCCTGGCACCGCCCAAGAAGAGCAAGAAGGCAAAGCAGGCAGGGGCCTCTGACGAGCTGGCGCTGGTGGCAGCCATCAAGAACAAGGTGGGCGGTATTTAAATGAATGATATCCCCCGGGGTTTGGGGGTTTGGGGGGGGGGGGGGGGGGGGGGGGGGGGGTGGTGGTGGTGGTGGGGGGGGGGGGGGAAATGAGGGATTGGGTGTGCACCTATGGGATTGTGGGGGGCAAGAAGGCCAAGCAGGCAGGGGGCTCTGACGAGCTGCCTTTGGTGGCAGCCATCACAAACGAGGTGGGCGGTACTACTGTACAGTCTATTAATGCTTCCTGTGTAGGCGCCCAAGTGCTGGCCCAGCAGGTCAGCTGTTGTGAGAAGGCAGGAACAGGACGGCAAGTCAGGAATTACGGCAGCAGCACGATCCTGCTAATATGCTGTCAGTAGTCTGGTTGCAGACAAGCAAGGCGGTGCCTGAGTGCCGTTCTTCACAAGCTCAACTCTTGGGTTTGGTCTGTGCAATCATTGCAGTGTGTCAATGTCAGCTGGATTGATTGCTGGATTGATCTATCGACTAATGCTCTGCCTGCTATGCCATGTGGCTGTTTGTTCCTGTGCCCGCAGCAAACCTCTTTTGGCAACATGATGGCAGCGTTGGAAGCCAAGTACGCCAATGGCGACAGCAAGGGCAAGAAAAAGAAGCAGCAGCAGCCTGCAGTAGCAGCGGCGGCGGCCGCTGGCAGCAGTGGCAGCAAACGCAAGCGCGGCAGCAAAGCAGCAGCAGCGGCGGCGGCTGACGGCAGCGATGGTGGCAGCGATGACAGCTGTGTGGAGGACCAAGGTCCAGAGCCCACAGACGAGCAGTTTGAGGCTGCACGGGCGCGGTTGGTGCAGAACGCCACGCAGCGCAAAGGACAGGCAGCAGGTGCTGGCAGCAGCAGCAGAGAGGGCAAGGCGCAGGCAGCGGCAGCTAAGAGTGGTGATAAGGCGGGAAAGAAGGCAGCAGGGAAAAAGCAGAAGAAGCAGAAGGCGTGATGTGGCTTGGAGGGTAGGCTAAGGCTGGCTTAACATCTGTGTCTAGAAGGCTGTTGTGAGTCGGGTGTGTTTCATCGTTGTCAGAGTGTGTTTGACTTTGGTTAGAGCCTCTGACTCAGCAGCTGAGATGTCTGGCGATTTGTGTGTAGTTTGACCAGCAACGTTGCTTCTTGACATGCGCTGGCTGAAGAAACGCAACAATGGGCGCATGCCACCTTCTCCCCCGGCCACAACTGGTGCTACCAAATGCAGACGAGGGGACGAGGGTTGGGGGGCCCCGAAGCTCGTCTAGCTTCAGCTGCACATGCATATGCATCACTTACTACTTCTTTTCGTTGACAGACACGGCAGCTTCAGCCTCTGCGATCTTATTACAACAAATGCAGACGAGGGGACGGAATTGAACAGCAATGAGCTGTCGGTTTGAGTTCCTGCACTTCTGCCTTCGACGCATTGGTTGCATGTTGCTCAACCCAAGTGAGGGGGTGGCCACCCCATGGGCCCACATGCATATGCATCACTATCCACTTGTTTCCGTTGACAGACACGGCAGCTTCAGCCTCTGCGATCTTACTAGAATGCCCCCCGGGGAGGGGGGGGGGGGGGGGGGGCAGCCTGGGGTGGCAAGTGTGCACACTGGGCAGTGCAGATCTGGAAGTGGGGACCCGTTTGACTTGATTTGATTTCACCAGTATCTTCGTTCGTATGCACTTTGCATCACCTAGTAGTCCTGCAACATCCCGTAATCCATAAACCGCCGAAACTGTCGGAAGGTGGCAGATAATGCTATCCTGATAAAGGATGGTGCACATCATGATCTGCAGCTATTCTTGCTGTCATCATGTCGCCACCTTGATCATTCCCACAGCGTGTCTGCAGTAGACAACCGACCCATTAGCAGATGAGCATAGCAAGCAAGCAAGTTCAGCATAGGCAGCACACGTCGTCTCTGCAATCATGGTCAAGTCACCCACGCAAGCGTTTATGCTGCTGTTTCTGGTTGGAGCGGCCCTATGTGAGTGTGTCTGACTTTGCAGTGCTGCTGCTCCCTCGCATGACAGCAACGAGCCCAGCTGACCTTGGATGCTTACATGCTTACAAGTCCTGCTGCAATGATGCAGTCCTGCAGAGCCCTTAACACCCACTTAGGAGCAGCAGTGCAGCAGTGCCAGCACAGCAGCAGAACAGCACTGCAGCAGGAGTGTCATGTTTGTGTCCACCACGATGCTCCTTACGGAGGTTGCTGATTCGTCATCTGCTATCCTGTCCCTCCTGCTGTCACTCCTGCAGGTCAGAGTGACAAGGCTGGGCCCTTCAGCAGGCAGCCCTGGAACATCAAGGGCGATGTGCTGATCCTGGACGTGGGATCCCTCAAGTATCAAGGCAACCACCCCAGGTACCCGCCTTTCAACGAGGACGGCTGTGCTGACGCATGCGCCCGCACACCTGGATGCAACGCATGGACCTACTGCAGCAACAGGGAGGGCTGCGGCAGCGGCTGCACTGCCTATGTCACCAAGAACCCTCAACGTGAGTGAGGAAGGGGCGGGACACTGCCCCAGTGGCAGCTGTGCTTGAAGTACACTGTCAGAATGCAGGGATGCTGCTGTTAGAGCATGCGTGTCGGTACAGGCTCGACAACGCAAGATGTCTCTTGCTGCCAGCTGTATGAGGTAATCCTTGGGGTGAACCATGCAAGTAGGCACGCTGGAAGGCATGCAGGAAGGCATGCAGGTTATGGCTCACAGGAAGTACAGCAGGCAGGTGGCAACTCCAAGGGATGGTTTTTGATTGCTTTGCTCTGATGCCCTGCAGTGCAAACTGCCTCCGGCCCTGATGGCAACCCCACCCTGCCCAACCCTGCCTGGAACAGCCTGGCAACCATAACCGGCTTTGGTCCCTGGGGCGTCACCGGCAACTGCCAGGTAATGCTGCGCAGCCAATGACAATATGGGCAGTGTAATTGATAGATAGTGCGCCAGGCAGGATATGCTAGCCTTCCAGCAATTGCCGTGCTGCCAGCAGTGCTGCCCATGCGCATTGCTGCATGCAGGACCCCAACCCCAGCACAACTGACAGTTGTTGACACCTTATGTCAGGGACATATTCTGCAGTGACTGGGTTGTGTCCTTGGGGTGTCGCTGCTTACTGCAAGGTAATGGTGCGTCCCTTCCCAGGCGTTTCCTGAAGAGCTGACCCCTCAACAATACTGTTGTCCTTACTGTTGTCTTGGCAAGACCACTGGCTGTCCTCTTTGCAGGCAGGACTGGACAGCCTGCTAGCAACTGTCATGTGACGGTGCTGTAAGCACAACCCTTTTGTTGTTTACCACACTCTTGCTGCTTCCTCTCACATCCTGCTCCACAGCTTGACCCAGGACAGCGGAAGCAGCTAGCTGCTGCACAGTTGCTGAAGTTGCTGACAATACGCCGTGTTGTTCGCGCACTGCTGGTGCCTTGCAGGTTGTTTGCAATAATGGCGTGTGTAACCGAGCAGATGTGTGGCCTTATGGCATGTGCACTCTCAAGAAGCTGCAGGACCCTTCGAAGCCTGAGTTCTGGTCAACAAACGCAGGTGCGTGTGCAGAGACATTCGATGAGTGGATGCGTCATCCACTGTTGCATCTTTGTTGACCGTGGAAGTGCTCTGCTCTCTCCATATAGCAGCTGTGTGGTGTTGCAGCATGCACGCATCAACAGCCAATGCTGGTGAGACAGCACTGTGCAGCTGTGTTCAACACACAGTGATGTTTAGTGTAATCCACTGACAGCGGTCGCATGTGTGTAATGTGTATTGTCGCGCAGGCGAGGGGTTCGTCAGCGGCTTCACCAAGTCACCCCCTGAGTGTTGCGGCCACTCAGTGCGCACCTGCACGCGCTGCCTCCGTAGCAAGGACCCATCCAACTGCCTCAAGTGCGCCAACAACCCCGCATGGAAGGTCGGTATGCTTGCAGCGGCTGTGGACCCATCCCTTACCAAGGCAGACGGCTGCAGCACTTGCTACGACTCCGCTGCTCTTGAGAAGTGTGTGCAGTGCCTTACCAACGATGCCCCATGTGCTCAGTGCGCGCTGGAGCAGCCGGATGCTTCAGTCAAGATGGACGTAGCATCGTGCATCGACTGCACCCAGCGCCATGGCGAGACTTTCCAGTCCGCCTGCATCTCCTGCGCGCACCTTGGGGCGAAGCCAGAGCAGCTTACCCAGTGCAACAGCTGCCTGAATGTGATGAAGCCCCTGGCTTGCAACAAGACAGACTACAACCCCGGCTGCTTCAACCCAAAGTTGGAGCCTGGCGCGTGCAACACCTGCGCGTCTCGTGCTGAGAGCTTCAACACGTGCCTTGCCTGTATGAAGTCCTCCCCTTACTCTGCAAACTGTGTCGATTGTGCGTTCCGGAAGCCCACCCAGCAAGGCCCGTGCTACAAATGTGCCAAGGCCGCAGCCCATCCTGGCAGCGGTTGCTCTGATTGCGTGTTGAACCTCTCCGATCCTGGATGGGAGTCCCAGCTGCAGCAGTGTGTCAGCTGCCTGGCCAACCCCAAGATCAGTGCAGAGGGCAAGAATTGGTGCTATGGCTGCCAGAACTGGTGCAACACATGCGACACAAGGGCTCAGTGTATTGCTTGCTTGGGCACCCCCCAGGATGCCTACATGTCTGCCTGTTCCTGCAATAACTAGCCGCCGGCTTGGTGGCTGGGGGTGTGTGATGGTGTCGAGGGATATTTGCTGGGGTGATGTGCAGCCCGTGCTGCACTTTTGTTGGGATTGTAGGGTCAGTGGTTTTTTGGCTCAGTATGGCACGTCTTCGTGCTGAGATTGCAGATAGGGACCAATGTGTTTGAGGCGGCCTTCTGCTGCTTGCACACAGCTTGTCATTATGTGTTTGTGGATGTACACACTGCTCATGATCTTGAAGTGCTACTTCAAGGACACGGCAGTAGTACATTGTGTGTTTCTACAACTTGGGTCTGTGGGAACCAACACCTTGTACAGCCCGGGGGCCCCGGGTGTCTCAACTCGGTTGGGTACCAGCTGTGATGCTGGCAACACTCTGAGTGTTGATGATGAAGCCCGGGCATGTCTGCTGCTTTGCCTTTGCTGCAGCACTTGCTGTGAGTGATTTATATCAAGCTGATGCACTGCCTCTTTTGGGGCCCCAAGCTACTTGGCCTCATGGGGATGCAGCGCCGTACAGGTGTCACTGGCTATCCGCATGCAGTGGCAGAATGGACAGATGCCATTGGTGAATGTTGATCTTGGGTGTAGGGGTGAATACCACATTTGGTTCTACAGTCATCTCTACGGATGTGTTCTGCAGCATGCACGTTGCCGTGCAAGCCGCATGCACGTTTTGGTGCCTGATGTGCATGGCGCTGCCAGGCCTCCGTCATCACAATGCTGTTACAACAGCAGCCGTAACTACAGCGGCCTTTAGTGGGGTCTTTGCGTACTAGCAATGGAGTCACTGTTGTTGGAAGTGTCCAGAAGGTGGATGAGCGGTTGTGGACCTGCCAAGCCCTCCTGTAACAGGTGTACCGCAGGTGTAAAGTGGCTCACTTTTGACAGCAGTGCCAGTTACAGGCCGCTTTGGAAGTTAAAAAGCGTGCAGCAGCAACCCCCTGCTCCTCCTTGGTGAGGGGTGGTGCTAGTGATCAATGTGGTAAATGTGTGTAAGAAGCAGCAGCGCAAGTGACAAGTGCCACCGGCTATTGAATATGCACAGCAGCCAATTTTGGGGTATCGCAGCGAGGCCCGGTGTCCCTGCTCACCAGCTGGTGCACCTGCTGGTGCCCAGATCCCTGCTCAGTGCATGGTGCACCACGACCAATCACCCGTATGTGAGCCCATCTCCGCAGATACACAAGCACTTATACAAGCGGAATTGCACAGAAAGTTTTGCATCAACCAGCATTTCTGAGGGTAGGTCTTATTGCTCAAAAGCACACTTTGTGCGGACGGGATTTGGGGCCAGGGACACGGTGTATGATTTGGCAGGCAGCATGATGAGGGCTGCCAGGCGTGTGGTTTTGTGACATGAAGTTTTGACTCTGCTTGACTACATATGGGGGTTTGTGGCTGATTTGCAGCAAGCATTTTCTAGCCTGGATCATCAAGCCAGTTTTCGTTATTGTTCCCTCCCACCCGCCCTCTGTCTGTGGTTCTTGGTGCCTTGGTGGGCCTTGCATGTATGTCTTTCTCAGGTTTGTCTTTTTCATGTTGGTGTTGCCTTGGCATGCGGCTCGTGGTCGTTCGGGGTGTGCAAGGGACCTGCTGGCTACTGAGTGACCAGCAGGCCACCTCTTTGGTAGCCATGGGTGTTGGTTACTCAACATCCAGGGCTTGCCCGTCATTTGCCCAACCTTACTCCACATTGAGAGCCGGGTGTCTTTGGTTGTGTCATTGTAACAAGCACCAACCTGCCCTGAATCCGCGCGCGCCCCAAAACCTTTGACACCTGGCAACTTGGTTGGATACATATTTCCCTGCCCCTTTGCTGTAAGTATGGTTGTGTGGTTTCCTGAGTCTTATGACTCTTTCGCGCGGCCTGAAAGCTTCTTGCTTTCGGGAGGTAGAGTGGGGTGGCTTTGCGTTGGCAGGAAAGCAGGGGTCCAGGACGGCTGAGTTGGCAGGGCTTGAGTTGCAAAGGTGAGTGCTGCACCGTATGCTAGTTTGCGCTGGCAGCCAGGTAGAGCGCTGCAAGATGTCGTTGCCATCTCCGACTCTGACTCATTTCTGGCCTTTCGGGTTAAATTGCGCTGTTGCCACAGCTCTCATACGCGCAAACCATTATGATTACTCACTTGAGCCAACAGGTGAGCGTGTCAAGAGCTCAGGTGAGCTGTCAGGCAGCTCAGCCAGGGTTGGAAGCAGCAGCAGTAGGTGCTTGTGTGGGTGCCCAGTCGTTGGAGGTGGACACTGCTGCGCTCTGGTTCACGCTGATGTGCGCTGATGTTCAGGCCATTAGCTACAGACCGCCAGCAGTCAGTGGCAGCAGCAGCAGGTTGTTTTTAGAGTGGGGGTCTGCTACTGTTGTGCTCTGGCTTGCTGTGGAGCACGCTTGCCTCGGGCCCAGCTACAGACAAGCAATGGTAGCACCCCCAAAAGCGGCAGCCAGAGACAGTGAACAGATGAGCAGGTGCAGGCACACAGTGGTAAGCTCAAAAAGCAGCTGGCATAAGCAACCATCAGGCACAGCAGCAGCAGCAATAGTGAGGGTAACTAGTGATTGGATGCAACACTGCTGTGCTCTGGTTCACGCTGGTGGGGGAAAACTGAAACTCAGGCCACTAGCTACAGACCGCCAGCAGTCAGTGGCAGCTGCAGCAGTAGGTTGTTGTTAGGGTGGGGGTCTGCTACTGTTGTGCTCTGGCTTGCTGTGGAGCACGCTGGACTCGGGCCCAGTTACGGACGAGCAACGGTAGCACCCCCAGCAGCAGCAGCAGCCACACCGAACAGACAAACAGCTGCAGACACACAGTCATAAGCTCAAAATGCAGCAGGCAGAGGCAACCGTCAGGCACTGCAGCTGGCAGAGGTAGCAGCAGCAATTGGGTAGGTTCCCAGTGAATGGATGTGACACTGCTTTGCTCTGGTTTACGCTGATGTGCGCTGATGTTCAGGCCATTAGTTACAGACCGCTGGCAGTCAGCCGCAGCAGCAGCAGCAGGTTGTTGTTAGGGTGGGGGTCTGCTACTGTTGTGCTCTGGCTTGCTGTGGAGCACGCTTGCCTCGGGCCCAGTTACAGACGAGCAACGGTAGCACCCCCAGCAGCAGCACCACCAACATCAGCAGCAGCAGCCAGAACACCAGCCATGCAAACAACGTAATATATGCAGCACTCAATGGCAGGCGTCAGCAACAGCAGTCAGCCCCCACAGGATAGCGTCAGGGGGAGGGGGGGGGGGGGGGGTGGAGTCAGCCTGGGAACCCGGGATTGGGGCCATGGTGCTTGGCAGCCAACCATCAAGCACTGTGGTGGTACAGGTTCGACCCCTGACCGTCTCGATAGTCGTGCTTTGGGACATTCATCACACTTCTGCACTTTTTTCCTCTCACATGTGCCTGTGGTGGTGTGGGTTCGTGCACCATGAAGGAGTGATGTACAGGCTCAATCGGTATTGCAGGCTCACATTGCTTGCTTCCTGTACTATTTCTCACACATGCGCATCTTTCTTTGTCATGGAAGCACGTTAGATGGCTTAGGGTTGGAAGGCAGACATGGCCTCGATCAAAGAGTTGTTGTGTCCCATTGAAGCTTACTACTCAATGAGTGTGCATGCTGCAAGGATCGGTACTCAACACCAAAATGCATCAAACATGCGCTTATGAATCCATGTGCATCGCTGATCGTGAGCTGCGTGCTACATCCGGTACGCGCGGTGTTTGGAGGCATACCAGCTTGTATCAACGCGACTTTGGCACAAACGGATGCAAAGTGGCAAAGGCAATCATGCAGATGGGATGGAAATCCAATTCATTGAAGCATCCACCCACCACCGGGAAGGCCCAACATGTGCCCCTTTGCGACAGTGAAGCACACTAGAAATTCATGCAATCCCTTTTGATACCTTACGAAGGGTTATCACCACTTCTGTGTTGCGTCGGTGTTATTTCCAAACCACCCGTCAGGTAGTGTTAGACTGCTCTTGGGCTTGTCCAGGACGGATGGCGATATCGAAAGTAACTTCTTGAAATTGTTTGGCCTGAGACCGTCATCCTGCTCTTCTACCCAACGAGTTGTGACTCAAGCTGTGACTGCAGCAATTTGCACTGCTGTTGGGCAGCTTGTCTTGTAGCAGGTCAGCAGCAGCACCGCAACCAAGTCTACAAAATGGCAGAGCCCATCAAAATGTTCACGTTCAGCAATGAAGGCATGGAAGGTGTCCAGCTACATTGCTTCGTGCAGGAACAGCGGTATGTTGTGGAAATGCGCCCCAACCATCATCACGTGAGGTAATTGTGCAGCAGGAATTGTGCTGTGCAGTCCAGCTGCCTAATTCTGTGCTGTATAGACAGCACAGAGAGCAGCCAGTGCCTACAGCAGCTGATGGGAGCAGCGGTGCCTGCAGGGTGGAATCTTTCAGGACCTTGGATGATGCATGGGCAGCGCTGTCAGACCCCAAGCTGCTGAAACAGATGCAGGACAAGGTGAGCAGGGTATACACCGGCATAGAAAGCGGGGCAGACGCAGCCAGGCGTTGCAACAGCATTGATTGGGCAATGTCTGTACAGGCAAGCCAGCACAGCGCACTGTTCCATGTGGCCCTGGCACGCTGAGCAGCACATGTGTGATGCCTCAACCACCAAAAGGCAACCCCTTGCTGTTCAACTGACACATGCCTGAGCCCAAGCTCATGTCTCCTGATATCACACCATCTCAGCACAACAGCTTTGCTGCATGTTGCCTGCAGGCAGTTTGGCTTGACAGGCTGCTGAGGGGCGATCTACAAGGAGTCCCAGATGTCATGAAGACAATTCACAGCTTCAACATCCGGCCAACCAAGCAGTTTGTGCCAAGGGTTGTGCCACGGCGCATGCCAGGGCAGCAGGTGACACTGCCTGCAGCAGCAGCAGGTGCGATGGTTCCCTGCCAGCAGATACACCAGGCCAACAGATTGCAGGAAATCGCAGATTGCCATTGAACCTGCAGGAAATGGCCCTAGCACAGCTGCGCATGAGCGCTCGTCGCGGCATGCATGCTCAAACAAGTGGCACAGCTGTGCTGAGGTGTCAGACAAAGGTTGAAAGTGCAGGACAACTGGTCTGGTGTAGATGCAGCTCTCAGAGGCTTGCTGAGGGCATGCGCAGGTTACAGTACACGCGCAGCGTCCCTTGCATGCTGATGTTGCATGCACTGCCCTTAGCTGCACAATATGTTGGCCCCAGAACTGCATGCAGCTTCAGGAGCAAGGCATGGGCCACGGTGGTTGCGTCAAGCGTGCTGTTGCCTGGCAGGAGCGGCTTAGGCCTCCTGCATGCACCGGGTGCCACCTGCAGTGCAGGTGCTGTGCAACACACGCTTGCGCGCGTGCATGACAGTCCTGCATGGTCATGCCTTTTTGCCCTGTTGACCAACTGCACAATCAGTCTACTGACAGGCCCTGCTGTGTCTGTCCATCACACTGCCATGCACCAACAGCGGCAGATGCTACAGGTGTGATGAACAGCACTGGCAAGTCTGCTGGCGGGAGCGTGCTGAGCCTGACTGGCCTCACACAGGAGGAGCTGAAGGAGGCCATCATCAAGGTCAGTATACTGCAGTACATACTGCAGAGCTTCGCGGGGTGCACATGGGTGGACCTACTACTAGTAGTGGCATCAGGTGTTGCGCCTACTGGCCTGCACTGTTGGAACCATTGAACCGTGCTGGGCCAGCACATCCAGTTGGCCCAGGGGTGTCACACAGCATGGTGTGTCCTGCAGGAGCGTGGTGCAACGGTTGCAATGGTTGAATGCAAGTAGCAAAAAGTGCCAGTGGCGTAAAGTGCCAAGCAAACACTCCTCCTGAACTCCCAGGTGCTGAAGTTCAAGCTTGGGTCAGACAGCGCCGCTGCATGGTATCCTTGCTGTTTTACGTTCTTGGCTGAACACCACTCTCCCAATACTCATCACTGGTTGGCATGCGCCAGGCTGCTTACTGCACCATCCTGATGCAGGCCATTCTTCTCCATGTTGCCTCCTGCAGATAAAATCCTGCAGCAGCAGAACCCATGAACCCTTGCTGTACACTCATTGTTGACGGCCATTGTACTCGTGCTGCCTGCCACTACTTGGCCCGCTGCTGCTGCGCGCAGGACGAGCCTCTGGTGAGGGAGCGCCTGGACGGCCCCAACGACAGCGACGATGATGCAGAGCAGGACTTTGGAGACGATGTCTCTGAGCAGTCCTCAGAGGAGGAGGAGGATGCAGAGGAGTGTTACAGCAGCGGCCAGGAGCAGGACGAGGACAGTAGTGAGACCGCCAGCTAGGGTTCATAATGACGCCTTGGCGGTTTCCAGAGTGCAGGAGTGTTGAGCTGGGTTTGTCTTCCGCTGGGTGTTGCCATTTGCCGAACACTTGTGCTGATCAGCTCATGAGCGGCATGCTTGTGTGTGAGGATGTGCGCAGCATGCATGCCGCTCGAAGCGACATTGTGCGCATGCTGCTTGTGCAGTCAGCGCCCATGTCAGGAAAGGGATGCTGGCAGCATGCCTCTGCCCAGAGGTGCTGCTGTGTACAGATGTGGTCACTGACTGGCAGGTGTGTCATGCAAAGAGGTTCAACCTCTTGTGACTGCGTGTGACAAGCAGTGCAGGTGTCAGCTCTCACTGAGAAGAGTGTGATGGCAACACATTGCATGCGATCAGCAAGTCTTGCTGACTGACATGTCGGAGTTGGTCCAAGTCCAGCAGCATGCGCATGTCCATGTGTCACCCACGGCTGCCAAGGAGGCTTTCAAGTGCACTGACTCCACTCTGCACGTAGCTTTCAGCACCTCCGAGGAGTCCCAATATCTTCAAAGGACACAGACACCCCACAGTCAGACAAAGACCACACCAGCAGTTTGCTGCCAGCAGCGCCACACCGCAGCTTTACAGCGCGTTCACTGCATCGGACTCAGTACAAACAACAGCCATGGTCATAGCTGACTGAGCTTATGTCGCAGGCAAATAGTTTCCTGCATGCGCCTAGTAGGGGCTGCGTTCCGCCAAGTGCATGGTGACATACAGAAGTGGCTTTCTGAAGAAGGTGCAGCTCCTGCACCCACAGCATCCAATCCTCCTAAAGCTCTGATTACAAGCTGAGTCAGCAGCCTGCAGGACAGGGGGTCAGCACACCCAACCCATGCAGCGGGCGGCTAGCGGGGTTGCAGGAATCACTGAGTGCTGCAAGCAAACCCCACAGCGCAAGCAACCTGCAGGAAAAGGAGCAGGAGGTTTGGGCGGGATTGCAGCTGCAGGTTGCAGGCCAGCATGTGTGGTTGATTCAAGGCCTGCTGTGCAGAAGAAGTCATTGTGGTGGTCATTCCAAGAGCAAGCTGGTGAACCTGATGACCCCAGCACAACCATCAATGGCCAGCCTGTCAGAGTGACAGCCATTCAAGAGCCCCAGCACAGCCATCCTCTTCTGTTCTGTGAGGCAGCTTATGCTGTGCAGGGACAGATGTTTTGGCACGCATGCATGGTGCTTCGGCGACCGTCGCTGCAGGGTGCAAGGTGTTCTGCTTGAAGGCCCTGAAACCCACCACTCTCAGAGTACCAGTGGGCCACTCTGGATGGATTGCCTTGCATGAGAGTGTAGTAGCATCAAGGGGGTTACATGCAGGCAGCTGGACAAACATGCGCTAGCGAGCGACAGCTCCTGTACACCCAACAGATCTGAGCACATGATAGCATTCTGCAGAGCCAAGGCCTGCCAAAGGCTGCGTGAAGTGACACCAGCTAGCCGCCTGTGCAATCCTGCGCCTCTCTGCTCATGGTCTCAACACCTGCTGCCTTGTGAACTTTCCCATAATGCCGTCACGTACATGGCCAATGAAGTGAATCAACGCTGCATCTGATGCATAGACTGCCCTTGACAACAGGGAAGACAGCACGCTGCTGCCTGTCAGGCAATCGCCAGCCGTAGCAGCACACCAAAGCAAGAGTGTCTCCTCATGCCGGAGACATCCTTTCAACCAGCGCGCCCTTGTCTTGCAAACTAGTACAAGGGGTTGGGCCTCTTTCACCAAAACCTGTACTGTCAGCAACACCATGTTGGCGCCCAACAAAGGCTACCCAAACAGCACCGCAGGCCCCTGACCTTCACTGCGTACCACAAGCATGCCAGCTGTGCAGGCATCACGGCCAGGCCAGTTGGTTACGCCGCAACACCTGAACACGAGAGTGCATCCAGACACACCAGCTGTGTTTTGTGCTGGTCAGCGAAGCACGGTACATCAAGTTGTTCAGCACGGGTGCCGTGAATAGCAGCACTTCCATTCCATTGCTGCTGAGCGGCACTGTCAACTGCAGCTCTGCCCACACAGCCAGGCTCAAGAGAGCTTCCCAAGCCCGCTGAACAGCCTGTTGCAGTTTCAACAGGCACAACACCCCAGCCGCAGAAAAATCCCCAGCAGCACACAACACGCGTGTGGTGACTGGACAAACCACATCACTGCCGCAGATACTCACAGCATACGTGGCACCTCCCATTACGGCCTGTTGGGCTGCCGCACCTGCACATGCAGCTGCGGGCAGCCGGGCGCGATACCAAAGTGCCTCTCACCCAGCCTTGCAAGAAGGCCCAACGCACAACCTTTGCAAGCGGACTTTCCACTACCATCCAGTGTCACTGTTGCGGTACGGTATTGCTCAGCGGCATATCCAAGAAACAGCCTTGCCAAAGGCGCCACAACAACCTACCACTGCTGCTAGACAGTGCACAACAGCAACCAGGCGATGACTGCTGCAACACCATATGCACCAAGCATGTGCCAGTCAGCACAAGGGCTGCCGAATCCTGCCCCATACTGCAAACAGACCCAGCCATTGGCACTCAGTACAAGGCACCCTGAGAGTTCAGATGTCCTGAGCCCCAGGGGTCCCTCAAAACCCTTGACATCCAGGGGTCAACCCTACAATCCAGGGGTCAACCCTCAAAACCCTTGACATCCCTACCATCCAACCCTCGACCCTAATGCTGCAGCTCTGTGCACAGAAGCGCCCAGGAAATGTCCGAAGGCAACACCACAAGCACATGGCATATGTCACGCAATACAACAGCGGACAGATGCGCACTGAACCTCTGCCGCAGCAACAGCCCACAAGGCGTATGCCACACAACAGAACAACTGCAACTGGGGTCGATTTGACCCTTGCCCCACGCTGCAAGCTGGCCCAGCCACCGGCCATCAATAGCACACATACTGGGTCTTGTGTGTGCAACACCGCACTCCCAGGTTCAGATGTCACGCTTCACAATCCACTTGATCTCCTTTTGTAGCGCTGAGCGCTGCTGCTTCAGGGCCGACAGCCTCTGCGCAACCTGCAAGGTGCAGACAGCAGGGAGTGCGGTATGATACTGATTATTGGTATGAGGGATCACAAGCGCAGGAAGAAGACTAAGTGTGATGCATGGGCCGACAGCCTCTGCGCAACCTGCATGGCACAAACAGCAGGAAACACAGCAGGCGTGTGATGAGCTAACAAAATGGACATCACACACGCAGGAGGGAGGTTGAGACTGATGCATGGGTGCACACCCAGCACATGCGCTGCTGCTTCAGGGCCCACAGCCTCTGCGCAACCTGCATGGTGCAGACAGCAGAAAGTGCCGCAGGCATGTGTAAGAGTGTGATAGGAAAGTGAAAACACCACACACATGCACGTGCATTAGGACGTGATATGATGCATGTGTGCTGCTTGGCATGTTTTTGAGAAACGACAGCCCCTATGCACCGCAGTGGAGGGCGGGTTACCCATTCAGTGGCAGCGCTGCGCAGCATCAGCGCAATTGTGTGCCATCAGCAGGAGACAAACAGTGTGCTGCTATACTTGGAAAGGCATTGCAGCCTTGTTGGCAGCCTCAAGCTGCGGGGGCTGCAAGGAAACCCAATGACGCTTATATGGGCCAGACTTGCATGACCAACCACACGCCGGGGTCCAATGGATCAGACGCGCACCCGCAACAGCAACACAGTAAATCCCGCTGAAGCCAGCAGCCTCACAAAGCCACCAACCCTGCTGCCAACCACCACACCAGCTCCACCTTCTATGCCCAGCTGCGCACTTGTGTTGCGCCTGCGTTGCTGAGCATTGCGTGCAGGCCCTGCCCCCCCCCCCCAAACAAGCATGATGTGAAACAAGTCTCCCTACACATCAGTGGTGGACCCCCACTGCAGTCGGCAGCCACCCAGAACACGGTATTGATCAGTCATGACCCCGATACTTTGACGCGGTTGGCAAAGTACCCCACACCCTCAAGCCCCCCCCCAACAAAACCAAGACACAGCCTCACCTTGCTGCACGTTCTGTTGCACGTGAGTTGCTGCGCATTGCTCGCAGGTCCTGCAGCCCTCCCCCCACCCCCCAACCTGACATTGTGTGCGCGGCGCAGCATCAGGACCCCGGGTCCCCACTGCAGCTGGCAGCCACCCATGACAGGAAACACGGTGCCGAAGAACGCCAGCACACCCCAAACCCCTTCAAACAGAACAATCACACATACAAAACACGCAGCCTCACCTTGCTGCGCAGTTCTGTTGCGCGTGAGTTGCTGCGCATCACACGCAGGTCCTGCAGCCCCCCAACCCCAGAGTAATGTGTTTCTGCGCTCTAGCGATGGACCCCCATTGCAGCTGGCAGCCACCCCAGAACAACACAACAGTGGCAAAGAACCTTCGTACACCCTCACCCCCCTCCCCCTGCTGGCCGGAACAAGCACAAACACACTCGGCCTCACCTCGCTGCGAACTTCTGTTGCGCGCGAGTTGCTGCGCATCGCTCGCAGGTCCTGCACAGCCCCCCCCCCCTTCTTCCCCCCACCCAACTGCCAACCAACAGATCTGTTTCTACACAGAAGCACTATGGGACCCAACCACAGCGGGAAGCCACTCACAACATGACCCGCGCACATCCTGAAGCCCCTCCCTTCCTGCCCCCACCAAACCCCCAAACACACAGCATCTATGCCAAACGCACAGCCTCACCTCGCTGCGCAATTCTGTTGCGCGTGAGTTGCTGCGCATCACACGCAGGTCCTGCAGCCCCCCCCCCTGATGTGTTTCTGCGTACTAGCGATAGACCCCCGCTGCAACTGGAAGCCACCAGGGACAGAGAAATGGTGCCAACACATCCCCGCACACCCTGACCCCCCCCCCCCCGGGCACAGCCTGACCCCCCCCCCCCGGGGGCGGCCACAGCAAAACACCCAGACACACGCAGCCTCACCTCGCTGCGCAGTTCTGTTGCCCGGGAGTTGCTGCGCATCGCTCGCAGGTCCTGCAGCACGTTTTGCGCCAACCGCTCAGACTTGGACACGCTGCTTTCCAACCGCTGAAGCTCCTGGCGAGCGGCCCTGCGCAAGTTTGGGACAGCAGCAGCAGCAGCAGCAGCAACAGCAACAGCAACAGCAGCAGACATGCAACACTGATGAGTTTCTTATTCAGGCGCCAGCTGCTCAGACTTGGACACGCTGCTTTCCAACCGCTGCAGCTCCTGGCGAGCAGCCCTGCACGAGTAATGTGGAAAAACAGCAGCGACAGCAGCAGCAGCAGCAGGGCATGAGTCACACAGATGAGCATCAAAACACTGCGGCAGCAGCAGCATAATACAGCCATGTCACACTGCTTTCCAACCGCTGCAGCTCCTGGCGAGCGGCCCTGCGTACAGCACAGCA
The DNA here is from genome assembly GCA_007449985.2 of Desmodesmus armatus. Lineage (NCBI taxonomy): Eukaryota > Viridiplantae > Chlorophyta > Chlorophyceae > Sphaeropleales > Scenedesmaceae > Desmodesmus > Desmodesmus armatus. The sequence continues at coordinate 33,024 of VIIQ02000799.1, forward strand.
GCAGCGGCGTGGCAGCAGCAGCAGCGGCGCGGCAGCAGCAGCAGACATGCACACACTGATGAGTTCCCAACCGAAGGCAACAGCAGCAGGACAAAGCGTCGGCAGCAGGAGGATAGAACCAAGAGCCCCGACAACCAATTTGTGCATGCTCTCCTCTGTTCCAGTCCCTCCCACCACCATCAGCCACCCACAAGGCCCCATGGTAGTGGTGTGCATCCCCTTCCATGACCGTTAGGCAGACACGAAGAGAAGCACCACACACTTGAGTTTGTTGTAGCCGCGCGTCATCCTGCTGCCACCACCCGCCACCACCACGCCCCCCCCCTACACGCATACCCCCCCCCCCCCCCCCCCGGGCGCCCTCACAACACGCACACCACCACGTACTTGAGTTTGTTGTAGCCGCGTGTCATCTCCTCTTCCGCCAGCTGTGCCCGTTCCTGCAGCTTCTTCCTCTCAGCAGCCCCCCCCCCCCCCCCCGCCGCGCACACAACCCGCACACAAACATGACGATTTTGTAGCTCGCCTCGGCTCTGCTGCACACCCCCTCCCCAGATACACTCCACCCCAACAAGCCCCCCCCCCAAACACACAAACAAGCTTGTGTCGCAGCACACCACCACGCACTTGACTTTGTTGTAGCTGCGCGTCATCTCGTCCACCGCCAGCTGTGCCCGTTCCTGCAGCTCCCCCCCCCCCACCCCCCCCCCCGCCGCCGCCGCCGCACACAACACGCACTCTTAACACGTACTTGGGTTTGTTGTAGCCGCGTGTCATCTCCTCTTCCGCCAGCTGTGCCCGTTCCTGCAGCTTCTTGCTCTCAGCCCCCCCCCCCCAACGCACACACAAACATGAGGACGCACTCAAGCCTGTTGTGGCCGTACGTCATATCATTCTCCCGCCACCCCCACCATCCTCCACCCCCCAACCCCTCCCCGGCTCCACCCCCAGGCACAAAAAGACACACAGACACACACGCACACCACCACGTACTTGAGTTTGTTGTAGCCGCGTGTCATCTCCTCTTCCGCCAGCTGTGCCCGCTCCTGCAGCTTCTTGCTTTCAGCTGCAAACTCCTCCGTCTTGGTGGACAGTGTGTTGAGCTTGGCCTCACTGCTGCTCACAACAGCCTGTAAGAGTGTGTGCGGGTGTGGGGTGGGGGGGTGGGGGGGCGAAGGGGGGTGGGGGGGGGGGCGTGAGTGGGTGAGGGTGGGGTGGGTGTGGTGCGAAATGAAAAAAGTGTCGTCTTGGTGGACAGCGTGTTGAGCTTGGCCTCAATGCTGCTCACAACAGCCTGTGCATACATACATGGGTGAGGGGTGGGGTGGGGGTGGGGTGGGGAGGGGGAGGGGGGTGCGAGTGTCAGCAGAGGGAGTGCATGTGTACTCATCCATGCTTTACTAGGAGTATGTATTGGAGGTGTGTGTGTGTGTGTGTGTGGGGGGGGGGGGGGGGAGCGTGTGAGCATGTGAGGGTGCGTTGGCGCAACGTCTCCATCTTGGTGGACAGTGTGTTGTGCTTGGCCTCACTGCTGCTCACAACAGCCTGTGTGGGGTGGGTGTGGCGGCGGGGGGGGGGGGGGGGGGGGGGGGGACGGCACGTGAGAGCAGGTGAGGGTGGGGTGGGTGGGTGTGGCGCAAAATGAAAAAGTGGCGTCTTTTGAAGAAGGTGTTAAGCTTGGCCTCACTGCTGCTCACAACAGCCTGTGTGGGAGGGGGGGGGGGGGAGGGGGTGGATATGATGTGGCCAGCCTGACGCAAGATGACACTCGTGACAACCATTTGCAAGTAACAACAGTTCCAAGGTTTCCCACCCACCTAAGTTCTGTCACATTGCAGTGTCTCACAACCCTGGGGTGGATTGTACACACGTTGCCCCCCTCCAACTCAAAACCAGCAGCACTTGCATGTTTTCAGGGCTGATGTGTTGCAGAGCGTCCAGCACCAGCTCATTTGTTGTAAACCGGCCTTCAAAGCGCTGTCATACACCACACACATACTTCTTTCATACAAACTGCAATGAATAATTGCTCTTGAGCCCGCATAACCTCTCCAGCGCAAAGTCAAACTAGGGCCCAAAACGATCATTGGTACTTTTTCCTGGTGAATCACCCACGGCAGGCGACGAACAGTGAACAAAACGTGCCAACCCCGAAACACTCATTTATTATACCAGGTTGACTCGCAAACAAAACATCAAAACGATGGTTCAGACACCCCGGATCACATCTGCTGTTCTGCTGCTGGGCCTTGCCAGTGCCCTTCTGATGTCCACCTTGACAGCAGCACAGGTCGACCCGGTGAACACGAACGACCCGGAGGCCTCAAGCAATCAGATTGAGATGCTGAAGAAAGTCCAGGGGGGCGATCAGGAGCTCAGGACAAAGTTTGTGAGGCACTACATCAAGGTAAGCCAAGCCTTGAAGGGGCAACCTAGGTCGGTCTTTGGAGAGTGGGTGGGTGGGGCAGGCTGGGTGGGGTGTGAGACACTACATCAAGGCGAGTCGGGGGCAACCTAGCTAGGTCGATCTTGGGAGAGTGGTGAGTGGGTGGGTGGGGTAGAGCGGGTGGGGTGTACACTACTTGAGTCAGTGCGCAGGTGAGGGTGGTAGGGTGGGATGGGGGTACAGTCCTTGAGTCAGTGCGTGGGTGAGGTGGCAGGGTGGGGTGGGGGTACAGTACTGGGGTCAGTGCTTGGGTGAGGGTGGGTGTGACGTATGTGAGAAAGGAGTCAACTTGCATACCTTGTGTTGAACCTGGCCCGACGACAACCCCATTGGCCCTTTGGGGGGGGGGGTAGGGGGGGAGAAATATACTCTTTTGATGTAGGGATGTAAGGATAAAGAAATGAAATGCACTAGATGAAACCTTGTACTGCTGTACTGCTGCTGCTGCTGCTGCAGGACTTTGGCTGCACCCACCCCCAGCGTGCCATGAATGTCATGACCCGGCTGTACATGATGAGACCACTTGAGGCAGCAGGAGTGCTGGACACACTCAGCAAAATCATGGAGGTGAGCAGGCAATGAGCACAAGGGGAGGGGGGTGGGGGCATGAAGAGGGGGGGGGGGGAGAGAGGGGGGGGGGGGCAATCAGGGCACTGGTGTGACCCTGCTGTACATGATGAGGCCCCTTGAGGCAGCAGGAGTGCTCGACACACTCAGCAAGATCATGGAGGTGAGCAGGCAATGAGCACAAGGGGATGGGGGTGGGGGAACGGACGGGGGGGAGGGGGGGGGGGGGAGGGGGGGAGGGGGGGAGAGGGGGGGGGGGGAATCAGGGCACTGGTGTGACCCTGCTGTACATGATGAGGCCCTTGAGGCAGCAGGAGTGCTCGACACACTCAGCAAGATCATGGAGGTGAGCAGGCAATGAGCACAAGGGGATGGGGGCGGGGGAACGGACGGGGGGGGGGGGGGGGGGGGGGGGGGGGAGGGGGGGGGGCAAATCAGGGCACTGGTTTGACCCGGCTGTACATGACGAGGGACCATGAGGCAGCAGGAGTGATGGACACACTCAGCGAGATCATGGAGGTGAGCGGGGGGGGGGGGGGGGGGGGGGGGGCAAGTCTGTCAGCCGGACAGCACCACCCTACACTTTTGCCTGCAAACTTCAGAGTATGTTGTGCACCGGCAACCCAATTGGGTATATGGGGGTGGGGATGGGGAGGGGCATGAAAAATGAAGGAGGTGGGTGGGGTGGGGCGGAGGGGGCAATCGGGGCATGCAGCAGCCGGAGTGCTGAACGCACTCAACAAAGTCATGGAGGTGAGCAGGGAATACAGTTTGGGTCCAAGGGGGGTGGGAAAGGGCATGTGTGTGAAGGTGGTGGGTGGGGCAGGGGCGGGGACATTTGCCCCCACCGGGCGGCTGGGGGTGGGGTGGTGGTGGGGGGGGGGGGGGGGGCGTTTGTGTAACTCAACATGTTCTGTTGTTCACTCACACTATTGTTCCTGACACTTGCCTGCATGCAGGATGCTCATGCTGTTGTCAAGTATGCCCCACCCACCCCCGCCCAATGCAAGGAGTGGACTACAGCACAGGAGGCAGCAGACAAAGCTGCACAGGCAAAGGGCAAGCCATGAACCCCCCTGAAGACACCTCAGTCTAGTTACGATAACTAGTTTATTTGCGGCTTGGTGGCCTTTGATTGCGTCGAGTTGCGGCCTTGTTGCTGGTCTAGTCTCAACATTCAGTTTATTTGCGCCCACCTGTGTTGATTTGTGGCCTGGTTGCTTGGAGACCAGGGCCTGGTTGGCTTGCTGTGTGGGCAATGCGAGCAGTGCTGGCAGCAACCTTCAGCTAAGCCTGTCCCAGATTTCAGGCCTGGCAAATGGACAGGTGTGAAGCCTTCGCGCAGCACAGGACGCAACAGACAAACTGCACAGGCCCAGGGCAAGCCGCAATCGCCCCGCTGATGACATTCTCTGTCAAGTCGCAGTGACTAGTGGTTTGCAGACTGTTCCGTTTGGTTGTGTTCAGTCGCGGCCTTGTTGCAACTGCATTGATGGAAAAGCCTGGCTGGCACGCTTGGGCAGAAGAAGCCTTCAGCCTAGGCCGGTCTTGAGTTTCCAGTCTGTCCAGGCTGAAAATGGACAGCATACCTCCCAATTTCCTGACTCACAACTGCTGCACGCCATAACCCGCTCACCTCAGGGTTCTCAGCCGGCCCAGTGTCATCCTGTAACCCAGCCGCCGCATGCCTGGAACTGCCCCTTGATCACAACCTAGCCTTGACCTCCTCCCCCGTTGCTGTGCATCCCCTGCTCTACCTTGCAACTGCTCCCACACACCTTGCAGCTGCTCCCTCACACCTTACGACTGCTCCCTCACACGTCGCAACTGCCAAACATCAGGTCGTCACACTCTGTTCTCGTCTACACACCTGATAAAGTACGTCCCACGCTCACCTCTGGGTTTCTCAGCCGGCCCAGTGTCATCCTGTACGCCAGCCGCCGCATGCCTGGCACTGCTCACATCCTACAAATCCTCCCTCACATCAAGCAATCACTGCTACACGCCACACCATGTACTACTCGCCTCAAGAATATTTAGCCTCCCCTGGCACTGCTCACACCTTGCTCACACCTTGCAACTGCCCCCGCATGATCCAAAACTCCCCAACTGCTAGACACCCCGCCACACAATACACATAACCCGCTCACCTCGGGGTTTCTCAGCCGCCCCAGTGTCATCCTGTATGCCAGCCGCCGCATGCCTGGCACTGCTGTCAGCACAAACACTGCTGCTGCTGGGTAGGAGATGTGGGGGTTCACAATGCAGTACTCAATGCCCTCTGCAGGGGGTACAGACAGCACAACACAGCACACAGCACAGCATGACACAGCACAGCGGCCGGTGGTGAGGAACACCCCAGACATAGCTTGTGTGATGCAGTGATGTTACTTGCAGCTACTGCAAATGCTGTTTAGATTGCAGTCGCTGCTGCAGCAGCAACGCTAGATGGCCATTAGGGGCATGAGTGACTGTTGCTGCTGATCAGGTTGCACACGTCATCATGCTGCTGCGGACGCTGGCCGAATTGTAACCAAATTGTAATTGTAACCGTGCCTGCAGATTGTACTCGCTGCTGCAGCACGAATGCAGAAGGACGAATGTGGGCATGAGTGGTGGCACACGTGATCCTGCTGACGTTGGGCCTGTGCGGCATGTACGGCATGAAGCAACCTCAATTCTCCTGCTGATACTGCTGCTGCTGTGCATGCTGGCTCTGCATCTGCATCTGCTGCTGCTGCTGTGTGGGTACCTTTGAGTGTGTCAAAGGCTTGGTCCTGCAGTTGGTCCACATAGCCTAGCGTGGCATCCGTATGGCTCTGCAAAACCATCAGCACAGACAGAATCATGTCAGCTCACACCGCTTGGATGCTGTTACGTAAGGGGTAGGCGACAGCATCACCGCCCCACGGCCACATACCCCGCACACTGAAACACCTGCTGCTGCTGCTGTCGATGTTGACTAGCATAAGGCAAGTGACTCTCCACAGCCAGGCGCACACCAGCACAGCCACTGCCCTTGCCCATAACTAGTGACTAGACAGGCTTCGGACTGTTTGCCCATGTTGATGCAGTCAGATGCACCAGTTTGTCTATCTGTCTATGCACACTGTGTGCAATGCAGCGTCAGCTCAAAAGGTGCACCAGCAGGTGCCCTGGTGGCGCCAAAAGCCTGTGCTAGCCCCTGCATGAGGCTGCCTAGCTTCCCTTGAACTGACTGAAGACTCTGTCCCACATCTATTTGAGAATACGAAAGGCAGTAGAAGCCTTGGTTTCGACTGAGCACCAACCTTTGCTGTGTCCCATAGCTCACTGCCCCTGGACAGCAGGTCCTGTGCTGTGTGCGTGGTTAGCTGCACTGCCTCGCTAACTCCCTTATCCACCACACCGGCCGCCTTGTCGGCTGCCTCCCGGACGCTGTCCATCTGAAATTTGAGGGTGCGGGGGTTGCAGCAGTTGCGATCTGAGGGAAGGTCGGCACGACGGCAAGGGAAGGGATGGAGTAGATTGATAGTGGCTTATGCACAGTGGTCACGGAACTTTTTGACTGATACACCGCAGGTGCACGGCTTGGTGCGCGGGGTCCAGTCATTTCAACGCCGCGCACCAAGTGTGGCAGCTAAACGCCTAATTTTAGCCGACTTCCCACCTTTTTGCCCGTACTGTTCTTTTAACCGTCTTTTGCGCCTTGGAACTGGCATGTGCTTGGCATAAGGAGCTAGGGTGCATTCACTGTGGAGGCAGCATTCTGACTGGCAATGAGATTGCCCAGGCACAGCACCTGCTTAAGAAGAAAGCATTTATAGATAAGAAGTAAGGGCAGCTGGTGGGTTCGGGCCTGACCTCATAATCCTGTGCATCATCTCAGGCCCTCAGGCCATCACATGGTGCACTCTGCAGTTCCTGCTGTTCAAGGCCACCAAGATTCTGCTGTCGTCCAGAAATGCTGCTGGCCATATGCATGATGATAAGACATTTAACTGACCAAGTGATGGGTGGTTAATATCAGCGTGAACCATGCTGCTCAGTCAGCAGACTTGACAGTACTTTTCAATCCAGATGATCAGTTGCTGCTCAGGTCCAAGGGGCCTGCAGGGGCTACAGCACGCACCCAGCGGGCTTTGCAAAGCTTTTCTGTGGTCAGTGAGACTCAGAGGCACACCGCGCTGCGCGCGGTGTCCCCCTGAGTCAAATCCCTTCTCAAACCCCGCGCAGGCCTCTTGAACACCGCAGTGCGGTGTGCGCGGTGCACTTTCGCGAACACTGCTTATGCACACGTAACCCAAACTGTAGAGGCATCATCCCCAGCTCACTGAAGAGGATGACTGTATAACAGAGGCGTGAAAGATTAGTCAGGAATTCAGCCTTGGGGTTGTGATTCAACACTTCTGTCCTTCAATGTCTTGTGACTGCGGATTCTCACAAGCACAGCTGCCCAAAGGTGGCCACTGGCATCCCAGTTGCCGCAACCCCATCAGGCTGGTCACCTGCCAGTCTGGGAGGGCGTGACCGGTGACGATCTGTGCTGTTGGAACACCACAATTGGATTAACCGGCTGTGGAAGGCAACAAATGCACCTCTCTAGGGTGCAGGTGGCAGGGGAGGCATCATGGGATCCCCCAAAAATCGGGCAACATGGAGCAGCAATTCAGGCACAGCCGCCAGACAGCTGCATCACAGCGGCCAAGAGTGGCACTGAAAAAGCTGCATGTACACCAATGGTGACAACAGCAACAGGGCTGAACGGTCACAGCCTGGCCCTTGGAAACGTGACCCCCAAACTGGTCCACAACAACACACAGGCTTGACAAAGCCCATCGCCAGGCATTGGCATGCTCAAAGCAATGCCATCGCTTATCGAATGGGGCCACTTGGTTTCGACCACACATCCAACTCGAGCACCACACCACGACAACCATGCTTCCAAGACTCTCTTGCACCAGGCACCAACAACCCCCAAGCCAGCAGCTGCTTTCAAAAGTCAGCAAAGCTGTGTTGGCACTGAGTGACTAACAGCGCGCATGCACAAACACTCACCACACCCTCGCCACACCCTCCCTATATCTGGTCCTGCGCATCGGCTGCAGCAAATATCAACCATCAAGCAGCACACCACAGCCTGCGTGCGAAACGCCCTGCGGGGACTTTGCACTTGGCACCAACAGCCGCCAAGCCTGCAGCTGCTGTCACCACTCAAAGCACCTGCTGACCTTACTAACACTGACAGCATGCCTTTCATGCATGTGATCCTCACCACATTCTCCCTAGATCGGGTTGCCTGCATCGGCTGCAGCAGCTGCCAGCATTTTGCACACAGGCCTGTGCTGCTTCCAAGCAGCTCGCTGACACCCCCGCCCACAATACCTGGCGGTGCGGCACCCCGCACACACGCAGCTGCGCCCGGACACCAGCCGCACCTCTGTCACGCCGCTGATGTTCCCACAGGCCGGGTTGTTGCAGAAGTGCGGGACTGCAACGCAACCCAGCATGCCCCCGACCCCCTGCAGCTGCTGCACCAGCGCTGCCAGTGAGGTTTCACTCACCCCCTCCCACACCGCTGCCTGAGCTACTGACAGCGCCTCCAGCTGCTGCCTGAACTGCTGTAGGTCCCCACCAGCAGCAGCTGCTAGTGCAGTGTGCACCCCAGGTGATGTCACACCACGCACCCATGAAGACACTGTGGCTGTGAGCCTTTCAAGCTCACAGGGTTTAGCTGTGGCCCTATTCCTACCAGCGGCTCCATAAGGCTTCACAGGGATGCAAGTCACTGCAGCGCTGCAGTCGGACAGCCCTAAACCCTGCCCCTGCTGCTGCATGGGTGCGCGAGCCCGCCAGCCCCCTGACAACAGCACTGGTGCCTGCTGTTGCAGCTGCTCTGCCCATGCTAGGCAGCACCTGCCGAACAGAACGAGGCTTGGCAGGTACTCCTGTTCTGACAGCTGTGGTGTTGCTGCTGGCGTTGCTGCTGCTGCTGCAGCCGCCGCCGCCGCCGCTGCTGCTGCTGCTGATGTGACCTGACCCTGCTGACCTGCTGTAAGGCTTGGCATGTACTCCGCTTCCGACAGCTGTGGTGTCGCCGCACCTGATGCGGCTACACCCTGCTCCCCTGCTGCTTCTGCTGGCGCTGCGGCTGCGGCTGCAGCCGCCGCTGCCGCTGCTGCTGCTGATGTGGCTATACCCTGCTGACCTGCTGCTGGCGCTGGCGCTGCTGCTGCTGAAGCCGCCGCTGCTGGTGCTGCTGCTGGCACTGCTGTCCACAGACCTTTGACAGACAGGTCATCCTGCAATAACCTGGTCACTGCTTGCCCAACTGCCCGCCAGCAGGTATCTGCCTGCATGCCCCAGCACACCTCCCCAGCCACTCCCTTGCAACGCCCCACCTTTTGTACCGTGCTGAGCAAGCTGTAGAGCTGCCGCTGCTCCTGCAGGAGCGTTGCAGGCCCCCGGAGGCCCATGTGCAGTGTGAGTGTAGGCTTGTACTCACCTACGTCGAGCAGCAGCCAGTGCAGGCAAGTGTCTACTAGCCCGGGCGGGTGTCCGGTGGTTGGGACGCTCTGTACTACTGCTGTAGCAGCACGCAGGCCAGCCTCCAAGGCGGTGCACACCTTGCCAAACTTTTTGGCTAGTGGCGGTATAAACGGAGCCGCCGCCGCTGCAGCAGCAGCAGCGGCAGTGTTGCTGCTGGCCTGGTGGACTGGGCTTGCTGTGCTGCTGCTGCTGCTGCTGTTGCTGCTGCTGCTGCTGCTGTTGCTGCTGCTGCTGCTGCTGCTGCTGCTGGGAAGCAAGCTATGGCTCATGTTGACTAACAGGGACAGCATCTGTGTGAGCATTACTGCGCACGTCGCCCGCTCACGTGTGATGGCGTGAATGCTGCTTGTGCTGCTGGTGGGCGCTGCAGGATTGCTATTGCTCCTCTGAGTGCTGTTTGCGGTTGCCGCACTGCTGCTACTGCTGCTGCTGCTGTTCATTGATAGGCTGTGTGGGGCATTTGCTGTGCGGCCATGTAGCTCAGTCTGCGGCTGCTGCTGCTGCTGCTGCTGCAACAGCAGCTGGTCCGCCAGCCGCAACACCCCACCCAGCACCTCCCCCATCCAAGCAGGGTGTGGCTGCTGCTGCTGCTGCTGCTGCTGGGCCCCACACCAGCTATCCAGCCAGCAGGGCACCAACAGGGCCTGGCTGCTTTGCTGTAGCAACTCTGCTACAAACAGCACCTCCTGCTGCGGCATTACTAAGAACATATCAGCACCTGCAGGTGATGACTCATCGGATTGCAGGAGGTTGAGGGCACACGGCAGCAGCACTGCAGGCAGCAGCAGCCACAGCTGCCGCTCAAACCGCCACCGCTGCTGGTCCCGCCCTACGTTCCCCTGCTGCGCAGGTGGCTTGCTGTTGAGCGCCCCAACTGCCTCGCGGTAGGCGTTACTCACAACCATGACGGCGGGAACTGTGGGCATCTGCTTGGAGCAGTCCCGCAGACGGCTGGTCAACGATACCAGATCTGGGCATAAGCCCAGCAGCTGCAGCAGCTGCAGCTGGCAAGGCGTGGGGTTTGTGCTCACTGCCGCCTTGCCGCCGCCGCCACTGCTGCTGCTGCTGCTGCTGCTGCTGCTATCACCTCCCTGCTGCTGGCGTCCTCGCTGCCTGCTGCTGCTGCTGCTGCTGTGCGAGCTGTCGAGGGTGAAGTCAGCGCTGCTGACCAAAGGGGCAGTCAGCACCAGCAGTGCAGAAGCCACGGGCAGAAAATGGCGGGAAAGCAGCACCTGCTGCAGCCGCTGGGGTGCTGCTGCTGCTGCTGCTGCTGCTTGCGGGACGCCGAATAAGGGAACAGACATCGCACACATCGTCTTGATCGAGAGGTCCAAGGTGTCTGCGAGCCTGGCTTCTTGCTCGAGAAGCACATCGTCTGCTTTCTGCAGCGCTTTACGCTGCATGGCAGGCACTAGGTGCTGCAGGACTGCGCTGATGTGCTGCAGGGCTGCTGTGCTGAGCTGCAGGACAGCCTCTGCATGCCCGCTGTCATCACACAGCCATGTAATGCTGTCATCATCAGGGGTGTTATCCGGAGACCTCCACACCTCCCGGAGTCGGGTGTGCACGGGGGTAATGAACATCCACACAAGGTGTGACATGCTGCCTGTGTGGAGGAAACGCGGCAAACAGCGATGAGTAAAACTTCACGCCCCCTCCATGCCCTCGGGCTGGAAGGTTCAGGCGAGGGGTGTGGTAGTCTAGACATGCACACCCCTCTGAGCCTCAACTTACGCCAGTGGTTTACCATATGCGTTGCTTACTTACTTACCTGTGTGAATTGAAAAGCTGTGGACGTTTGCGCACAGTTCGTCATCACTCATACTTGACATAGCTACTGCTCCGCTGCGCAGCTCGCCAGCGAGGCCTGTCATTACTGCAGCAAGCTGCTGCAGGACCCCGGTTTCCTGAAGCTGCTGCCGCATGCTGATGCCCAGGCTGCCAGCAGCAGCGCTGTCTTTTATGAGGCCTGAAGCGGCTGCTGTGCTGAGCCAGAGCTGAAGGGCTGCTAGCGTTGCAGCGGTGCTGAAGGACTTCCAGGTGTGCTGAGCTGCTGTGCTGAACGCTGCACCGATGTGCATGGGCACCTGTGGGGTTGGAGATGCATGGGGTGTGCAGGAGGGGGCATGGGCAGGGAAGGGAGCAGCAGGGACGGCAGTAGGCAATGATGAGAGGAGCGTGAGTCATCTAAAAGCATAGATTGTGGCATAGATGACATCACGCGTATGCAAGGAATGCCAACTGCAAGTCGTGTTGAGCCAGAGCTGAAGCTGCTGGTGCTGCAGCAGTGTTGAGGGACTTCCAGCTGTGCTCGGCTGCTGTGCTGAACGCAGCACCGATGTGCATGGGCACCTGTGGAGTAGGAGTTGCATGGGGTATGCATGAGGGGGTATAGGCAGGGAATGGAGCAGCAGGGATGCCAGTAGGCACTGATGAGAGGAGCGTCAGTGATCTGGAGGCATGAATGTCATCAAGCTGACGCGACGGATGCCAACTGCAAGTTTTGTAGGCATGGCACGATGCTGTGCCTTGCCCTACCCTAAGGACCAGTCTCATGTATGCATGTTGACCAAAAAGTAGGTTTTTTTTGGTGACGGCATGCTGATCAGTGGCAGCTTCCAGCAGGAGGGCAACGGAGCTGCAACAACCATCAACAGCAGCGGCGGTTGCGTGCGGGTACCGTAGTGTGTGTGCATACCTGCAGCTGCTGCACCAGCTTCTTGCAGACTGACTTAGGCAGTGGTGGGAAGTCTCTTAGCTGGCCATGTACGGCCATGACACTGGCATACAGAGATTTGCCTGTAGGGTCTCTGTTGGTCCCATCCTGCAGATGCCTCACGATCTGCTGCCACAACACCGCAGCACTCGATGCCATTTTGACGCAGATTGTAATCACACGTGTCCGCAGCTGAGCTGATTCAAGGAACTCTGGTCAGAGGCGGTCACAGTTCAAAAGTTCCAACAGTCAGATCAGGCATAACAAAGTGATCCAAACAGAAAGGCGGCATGTACACGGTCAGCCAGCAGCCTCTTACAGTCTTGAATGTACATTAATAGGTGCTACAGCTTCGTGCAGCGGTTTGTGGCTGTGCCACACTCCCCACAAGCTAAAACCTCGTCGGTGGGACCAGGAGTGGCACCCCCCAGGAGTGGCATGCGTACTTGCTCGACAGAAGAGGTCTGACTTGATGTTGCTAATAACTTATGTTGCTGCCGTTCTTTTGTTGAGGCTAAGCAGCAGCAGGACAAACACACTACCAGCCACTGAGCGGCAGCTGGTGATCATGATCTTGACTGCCAGTACATGATTAGTACATGCCCTGATGCAAACTATGAGTGCTGCATGGGCACTTGTTGTTCTGCTTAATTGACACGTTTTTTTGACCCGAACATTAAAATCATACACGCCAACGGCCTGGCCCCTGCCCTCAAGGGGGTGCATTAGTGTTGTGGAAATATCAGCAACCAGGGCCGCAACCAAGAAAGGCAGCACTTGAACGTATATGGATGCAGGTTTTCGCCGTGTTTCTGCACGCATCCGATGCCTTTGCCACGTATGGCAGACACACTAGGTGTCCCGCACGGCACACCCAGTGACTGGGAGCAAGGTTTCAAACCTTCGTCGTCGGTCACTGGTGAGGAGGTAGCCCTGGCATTGGCAATATTCATGAGGCCTGCATTGTCTGTGACAGTGTGCTCAATAGTAGGCGAGGCCCGCAGCTTTGCTGGGCGCTTCAGATGTGCGACATGGCATGACCAGTCGCTGGCGCTGCTGTCTGTGCTGGCTGGGCCCTTCAGGATAATGCTTGCTCAGGCCCTGTGGGGGCCTTGAGGGGGCTACATGGCGCTCAGGGCCATGGCAGCCAGTTAGGCCATTGCAGGTTGTTGCCAGCACACTGTAGCCTGCACTGGGTGCTGCATGGTGGTGCTTGCATAGGGGGCTATAGAAGGCTTGCATGCAGTGTATGTATGGCATCCTGCAAGGCTGGGCATGCATGCAGCCTGCACAGTGCGCTGCGCACTGATGCTTGCACAGTTCACAGTGCTGGAGATTGCTAGCGTGTTGCAGCCTGCGCTGGCAGCTGCAGGATGCTTGCACATGGGGCCGGCCAACAGGAGGTTTTCGTGCAGGGTGGGAAATGTGCTGGGCCGATGGTGCAGCTTGCCGCTGACACACAGCACTGCTGGACTCGTGCTGCCAGCCTGTGCTGGACGCTGCAGGACCGTCAAAGCTCGGTAGGGAGGCCTAACCGCATGCATGGTGCCCAGAGTGCCCTTGATGCTTGATCAGAGCAACTTTGGATTCTTTAGTCAAGCTGCATGCGGGTTTGCAGCCTTTGCTTAGCAGTGTGGTAGTGAGATCTTCTGCCAGCAGGAGGCTTGCAGGCAGTATATGAAAGGGGACAAGATGGAGTGGTTAGGGTGGCTCATAATTAGTATTTGGGCAAAACAAGTCTTTGTCTTGCACTTTGGCTGCAGTCATGTGAATCTCGTGCCTGTTCAAGTCGGTTGGATTTTGACTGGCCCTATGCCGCCACTAACGCTACACGTGGCCTGCTAGAATACCTTCGCGCGATCCTGGTGATGTGTCTCAACGTGAAATTTACGGCTCCAGCGGGTTCAGCACGCTCATCGTAGAAGGTCTGCTCGTTCTTCTCGAGGGACACACGCCAGAAGACCAAGCTGGCTTGCATAGCTTGATATTCATTTGTTTCATCTGTGACGTCTACGGAGCCCACTGAGGCAGCTTTCTCCTGTGGAGACAGATTCTGCTGCCTTCAGAGCCTGACCACAGCTTCAGGTGAAGATACCATGTGGCTTCCCCTCCCCTCCCATGCCTGTGATGCACCCATCACTGTCTATGTGATTCAATCAGCAATATTGCATGGCATGTGCACATGGTAGCTTGTAGATGTTCCCACGGGCAGCATCCGGGTCCTGGGTGGTCCCAGGCTGTGTCAGAGACAGCCTGCACTGCTTGTGCAGCTCATGGATCTGAGGGCCCTTGATATTGAAGCCTTAAACTCACATCACAGAGTATCAACACGTCATCTTCTGCTGCGTGTGCTGTTACTACTGCAGAGTCAATACAACAACCGACTGTTGGGCCGGCAGCTGCTCACAGCTGCTGCAGAGGGATGGCAGTCGGCAAGAAGCTCTACGTCCAGGTAGGTAGCATCCAACCAAGTTTGATTGAACCACTGAAGGGGCCTCTGCAGCAGCAGCAAGCACTCCGCTGTGATCAGTCAAGAGGTGTGTGGCAGCTCCTGCCTGCCACACAGGCAGCAAATGTCTACTACAGCAAGAAGGCATTTTGGAGGCAATGAGATGAGAGCAGTGGCATTGCACAGCACATAGTTTCTTTCATCATGTATGGTTTCCTTGCTGATTTTTTAGGATCTGATCGGGAGGCAGCATGCCCGCGTTGCCTGGAACTCTGCACAATGGTGACCCAGCCATGTTGCTGCTGGTGCACCTTGCATTTTGGTGGCTCTGAACACAAGCAACACCAGACTCCCTATGACATGTGGATTACTGCTGTTTCTGCAACTCTATTCGCCCTGCAGGACACACGGTCATATTATGACCAGTGCCAGGACCTGAGGGGTTGCACTGACCTCTCCATCTACAATGACAAGCCCTTCCCCAAGCCCTCTGCTGAAGCCAGCTTTGGGGCACCCACAGCGTATCATATCCCGGGCATGGACACAGCAATCTGCAGGTGAATTCAACTGGCCCAAAGAAAAGACTGGCGGCTGTAGGGGTACAGGGATGTTTGCATCACACACAGTCTGGTACGGGCAAGGCGATCCTGCAGCACTGAGCAGAATGCCCAAGAAGCGCATGAGCCCACAGACGGGAGGAAGGGGAACGTGCGGCAGGATTGCTGCTGCGGTGGTATGATGGAGGCCGAGCGTTGGGGTTCCATAACGCTTTCCAGATGCAGCGCCGAGGACATAGACAAGTCGACCACAGCTTGTGAAGCCTTGCAACCCCAAACCCTTCATATTTGTCGGAACTCAGATGCAAGCCGTCAGTGCCTGCCCTGGTGGTACATCTGCGTGGTGTGTGGCACACAGCGTAAGAGATGGGTGCAAGGGGCCACATACAATGTGAAGCAGCAGCGGCCGAGGTCGAAGCAGCAGCGGAGGGTCATCAGGTCGACGCAGCAGCGGCGGCAGCGGCAGCGGGGCCAGCACAGATTGATGGACCGTCGGGGTGACATGCTCTGACTATGCTTGGGATCGTTGCAGCTTCGAATGCTGGCACTGTTTGCAGACACCATGTGCTGGGGTTGCAACAAGGTCGCACACCCCTTTGACGCATCAAACGTAAGCGCAGCGTTGCGTCTGAGATTGATGCCACGAGCTGCTGACACAAACCCCCACCCCTGTCTTGTGCCTGTCCCACCCCTTCCCTTCTCCCTCTTTCCCCTCCCGCCCCTTTCCCCTGCTGTTGCAGTGTGGAGCGCCCCATCCTGGCTGTGTACCCAAAGACCATGACCTCCGAGAAAGCTGACTTCGTCAGCTTTTGGGACACCCTCGCCAACAGGATCTGGGTGACACTGCAGCACACCATCTTTCTGGTGAGAGGGGGTGTGCTGCTGCGGGAAAGGATGGTTTTGTGTGTGTGTCAACAGAGGGAGTACTTGGATACATGCAAGCTCACTAAGGCTGTGTGTGAGAGGCTGTCAGAACTGGCAGCTTGCAGTGCCACTGGTCATAGTCCACCCCTGCAGGAGCTCTCTGACATGCTGTTGCCCCCTATATCAACCTCACAGCTGCTGCTGCATCTTGTTTGCTCTAATATCGCTGCTGCTTCCTTTCTCCTCTCCTTTCCTGCCGCTGCTGCTGCTGCTGCTGCTGCTTGAACCTCAGGGCGCCTTCTTCACCTTCAGCTGGTCCAACATGGCCACCGCCGCTTGGATCTCAGCCCTCCTGGGCTGGGTGGGCGTCAGCGTGGCTTATCATAGGTGCGACACGAGTGCCCCTTGCCAAATGCCCATTGTCAAATGATACGTGCTTTTCCAAGCTTGCCCACCAAAACCCCAGGCATCATGACTGCCTGTGTGGTTTTGGGAGTCATGGGATGAGGGTTGTGTGTCTGCATGATGTATAGTTCATGTCATTTGTAACACCAGGCAGTGTCCTTGGAGGCTCTTGTGCATCAGCCCTGGCAACCTTGCGGCGCCTTGCTAACATTCTGGCGCTCTTGTTGCCACTGCTGCTACTGCTGCTACTGCAGGCTGCTGACGCACCGCTCCTTCAGGACGACCCGTCCCATTGAGTACATGCTGACTGTCTTGGCCATGCTGACGGACCAGGGAGCACCCATGGTTTGGGTCAGCAACCACCGGTGAGTGTTGTGGCACATGTTGCATGGCATACATATCACAGTCTGTGCGCGTGGTTGAGTTGCTGCCGATCACATTGGCCTTATTGGCAGGCCAAAGTGCTCATACAATGGGGTTCAGCAACCTGCCTGGGTACACCTCCAAACCATGAAAACTTACAAATGTTCGTGTGTGTATATGTTGTCCTCGCCGCCCTCGTTTTCCCTTGTCACTTCACAGCTACCACCACATGCACGCAGACACGCCCCTGGACCCCCACACCCCCCAGGAGGGCATGTGGCAGGCGTACATGGGCTGGCTGTTCCAGCAGGACAAGTGGAGGGCGGTGCTGGACAGGAGCAACGTGGACGACATGAAGGCAGACCGCTTCCAGGTCTTCATCAACGACACCTTTGCCGTGTGGATGATCCTGCGCTTTGTGCTGACCTACGTGAGTCTCCAGAGCTGTTTGTTCAGCAACTGACCTGCACGAATAATGGACGAGGGGGCTAGGCTCGGATCCTGCACGTTGACCTTTGTGCACTTCTCCTACATGCCTTGAACCCCAAACCCCATCCTGCAGCCCCAAGCTCAATCCTTTGTAAACCATCGTCATTGACTCCATTGTTTGTGGTGACTCAACAGGTGCTTGGCGGCTTCACAGGGCTGGTGTGGACCTACAGCGTGCCCTTTGTGGTCGTCCAGACCATGACCCTGGGCCTGAACACCGTCTGCCACATGTGGGGCTCCAGGCCTTATGACACTGGTGAGCATGGATGTGATTGCATGACTATGAGTATGCTTGCATGGACTGCATGGGCTCATTGCCATGGATATGCTTGCATGGGCCGCTTATTGCGGATGCGGGCCTGCTTGTGCTTGCATGGCTTGAAGACAGGCATGCAAGCAGGCATCGGGGAGGGCTGGCAGGCAGGCATTCAGGCAGGACTGTAGAGGGGGTGAAGGGCAGTTTTACAAAGGGTGTGCATGCGCAAGCAAGTAAGCAGCTGGGCACGTTGCTACTGGACACCTTCCACAATGGCATCAACCCAAACACTGCCTTCCAGACACCTCATCCCCACAACTCTTGCTGCATGCTTTCGCTCAAGTCTTGAACTTGTCTGTGTTGTTGCTGCTGCTGCTGCTGTTGCCCTGTGCTGTCACCAGGTGACCTGTCAACCAACAACTGGTTCTGGGCTCTGTTTGGTGCTGGTGAGGGCTGGCACCACAACCACCACGCCTTCAAGTACTCGGCACGCATGGGGCTGGAGGTGAGGCGTTTTGTGGCTCCTGTTGGATTGGGGTTTGAAAGGGGCATCAGGACTAGGGTGCACCTTTCATTAGGTTGCATGAGCCCTCATTGGGTAAGGCGGTGGAGTAAATGACAAGAACTATGTAGCACTGGTTCTTGATACGGTTCAAAAGCCGGCAGGCCCAGACCATGTTATGACCGGCAGCTGAGGGTGTGCAACAATGTCAGGGTGGTGGGTAGCAGCCAACAGGCTACTGACAGTCTCCTGGTGGGATGGTTGGTTGCAGCTTGCAGTGTCTGCTTGTCTATTAATTCGACACTCGTTTCCTCACCTCCTGGCAAACGCTAAAGCCACGCAGTTGCAGACATAATCCTTGCTGACTGCCCTGTGCTGTGCTGCGTCGCAGTGGTGGCAAATCGATGTCGGCTACTACCTCATCTGCATGCTGGGCTGGCTGGGTCTGGCCTGGGACATCAAGGTCCCAAGCGAGGCTGACAAGGCACGCAAGAGGAAGCAGCCAGCAATGAAGCAGCAGGCTGACGCCACAGCTACCATCAAGGCAGCAACTATCAAGGCAGAGTGATGGACTAGGGGTGCTACAGCCTGAGGCATGCGAGAAGGTGCAGAGATTGGTGGCGGCAGCAGCGGCCGTCAGTGTGGAGTGGAGGCAACTGAAGCGAGGTGGCGAGATGGCGGTGTTTGAGTGGCGGCACTGCATTGGTGGGCCGCACGCTTGTCAAAGTGGGGTGATGTTGTGAGTTGTTCCACCTGCCTCCTCCTCCAAGCCAATTACGCCCCCCCCCCCCCCCCCCAGCAAGGCTGGCAAGGCATGGAAGGGGAAGAAAGGGCAGTATCCGCAGGGGATCTTCTTCTCGTGCGGATACCAGCGTTTGCTGTGGTGTTGCTGGGACGCAGCACCGCCCCTGGTGGTTGGAGAGGTGTGTTTGGGGTGTGAGAGTGGTGGTGGTCAGGATTGGTTGTGACCGCATCCTCGATTGCAGCCGCTGTGGGTTATGGCTCTTTTTGGGGATATATCTCTCGGGTGTGATGTGGCCGCGACTGCTCACATCCCGTGGGTTGAGGCCTGGACCGCAGCTGTGTTCTAACGGACAGATCCAGTGGCTGGTTTGAATAGCTTTGGGTCAGGGGTCGTGGTTTGTTCAAGCTGTGGTGTTGTGGTTTGGCAGTGGTGTGGCAATGTGCCAGCTAGCTGTGCAGCAGGAAGAAGCTCTGATAGCTTTGCAAGCACCGCACACTGAGTTTGGCCGGGGCTGTGATCGCTGTGCAGCGTTGTGGGGTTCTGCATTGCTCTCTGGTCATGCTGCCTGTGCGGGTCGCAGCAGTTAGACTCTCCGCTAGCTGTGCAGGATTGCAAGGTTTCGAGAGTGACGGGCGGAGCACCATGTCGTAGTGACTTGTTTCGTTGAGGGAGGTGTGCTCGAATGCCATATCTTGTTGTGCACCACTGATGTACGTGGGTCGCCTATGGTCGAGCACTGGTGTAGGCGCAGGATCGCAGCTGTGAAGACAATCCCGTCCTGGCCAGGAGTGGGGTTGACTCGGATCGCTGCTGCTGTGCCGGCACTTGTTTTGTTCTTGGGGGTTGGCAGCGGTCAGCACACCAGATCACCTGTCTTGTGGTGTGCTCTTCGTGCAGCCGTTTTTCGAATCTGTGACACGTCCTGTCTGTCAGTCTGGATGCATGCTTCACACTGCTAGCTGGGCAGTCAGTGCAGGCATGTCACATATCTTCTATGTGTCGCTGTTGCTGTAGGACCCTACTGCTGTTTGTTTGAGCAGCTCCGTATATGTCAGGTCGTCCTGTCCGGTTACTGTCTGTTGGTGCTGGTTTGCTCACGTATATATGTGCTGGGTCGGGGGTTTCCCATGACCTGGTATGTGTCGGGAATGTCACGTGTCCCCCTTCCTCCCCCTGTCGGCCCGATGAGTGACATCGTGTCTGTCTTTCCCCTTTTGGGGTTCCATAGGGTCTAGCCTTCTGCTTTCTGGCTGCAGTGAAGGGCCCTGGCGGGCTCTTCTCCGAGCACCAGCCAGTACTTTGGTAGGCAGGTCCAGGCAGGTTCCTGTTCTCTGCTGAAATAGCAGCAGTCCTGTTGTGTTGTTCTGGGTTACTCCTTTGCTACACATATGTTCTGTTCTGGTGTTTTTGCTGGTGGACAGTTGCTGTAGGTCGGTACCGTTCACGCTGAAAAGCGCGGCCTGTCGGTGTGGGCGCAGTGAGGGCACGGAGAAGATGAAGGTTACGTACGGGTCGGGTTAGGCGTTGCGATGCCACCATTCGCAATCCGCGTGGCTGGAGGTCCTGCAGAAAGCTTGCGATTGGCAGCTGGTATCGTGATATCTTGTTGTTACGTGATCAACATCTGTTTCCCGCACTCCGGACCAGCGGGGTTCAGGTCGTCGGTATGGCAGTGTCAGTGTCGGTCGTCTGCATTGGCTGGTTTACCTGCAGGTTTTACTGTTCTGAGTAAGGGGGGGGGGTGGGTTCACGTGGCCCAGGCAAAGTCCCGGCCCTCGGGGGTTCAAAAGGCCACACAGACCAGCAGATTCTCACATGCTGCTGGTGCTGTGGCCGACAGTCTGGCAGCGCACAGTTTTTGGTTCACGTGCTGATTTGGCACCAGGAGTGACGTGATCGGTCTGTACCTGGGGCAGTCTCGCTGTCTGAGTTGGTTGATAGGGTTTGGTCGTCTGGGGCACCTGCCGGTGTTGGCGCTGGTGCATGCAGCCCGCTGCCTGCAGTCTGAGGACTGAAGCATGAAGGTGTGCGGTGAGTGTCTGCACTAGTGCACTTTCCTGTGTGTTCCATTCGAATCCTCTCTCACAGCCCAGATGGTTACATGCAGGGAGAGGTTTTGCCCGGTGGTTGGTGGTTGTGTGTTGCGTCCATGCAGGAATGCCAGTTCCTGTCCGTTCTTGTTTCTCTGCTGCTTGCATGTCTGTTCTTTGTCGGGTGTATGTGCACTCTGGGCACTCAGCGCCAGCTGTTTGCCCTTGTGCACTGGTTATCAGTGTGCATCGTCGAGCCAGTGCACTGGCTATGCATGTGCACTGGCACATGTGCAATGCTGTCTATGGTTTGGTTTGGGAGTACTTGCGGTAGGAGGTGTTCTGGTCACGGCCTGGGGTGCCCTGTTGTGCACAGCAGCTTGACCCACGGTGGTTTACTGGATTCCTGAGTTTCCGCGTGTGTGTGCACTGCATGTGCCCCACGCGCATTATGCATTGTGTGTGGACCGTCACAGACAGTAGAGTGTTTTCAGAGCAGGGGGTGCCAGGCTTGCTTGCGACAATCAAAGAGGGACATGCCACCTGGGGCCAACAGGGGCACCCACATGTCGGTGGGGGTGTCACATGCAGCGTGGCACCTACGCTGGTGGGCTTCACACACTGCAAGCCACAGTGCCTTTTGCGCGCAGGTTGGCATGTTCTTTGGCTGTATGGCTGTATTTGTCGGGGTTGGTGTGTGCGGGGGTCCTGTGGTCAGTGGTGTGTTAACATGCACGTCTCGTTGTGTTTGATGGTTGGTTCTCACAAGCTGGCAGGCTCGTCTTGTCCTGTGGCTGTAACAGCGCAAAGAGCTTAACCATCCACTGACATCACGGACACTCTGACGAGAATGATAATCAAGTACTTGGAGTGGCGTGGGTCTGTGGGCTGGTCAGTATGAGCGGCATACTATGCGATTGAAGCCATGTGTTGTGAGCAGCGTGTCCGTGTGAGCAGTGTTTGAACCTATTGAGGGATGGTTGCGACTTGCAGCACCCACATGTATGTGGTGTGTCAAGTGGTGTTCAGCCTGGTTTGACTGTGGGACAAGACTGATGGGACAGGTGTATGTCTTTGTGTGTAGACACAGGGAGTGTGTGTAACAACTGCTGACACGTTGTATTGAGCTCGGGTGCCAAATGCTCATCAGATCTTTATGGACGGGTCTTGAAATTCCATGGATGAAGATGCAGCCCGTGGCAGTAAGCAGCATGTCTTGCTGAGTTACACAGCTGAACACGCCAGCCGAGTGCTTCTTGCCGTGCCCTGTCCCTCAGCCTCCCTTCAGGTGCTGCAAAGCCTGGCCACAATTAAACCATGGAAATGACGCCGTGGTGTGACACCACGGTGCCTGCCTTCTTAGGGGGGGCCGATGGTACCACCAGCTCAAGCCAGCAGCACATCCATAACATTCATAACCCATGAGCTGAGTGAATACTGCCCCTTGTCATGTACCTCAACCGTCCTTCACAAAGTAACATCAGTCACACCAACAGCACGTCTCGCCCTCACCCAGCCTGCAAGCAGCGGAGCGCATCCTACCCCTGCTCATGTCCCTCAGCCGCCCACTCATCCTGGGGCCCAGCGGCACCCCTGCACCAATCGCGAATCACATGTTCAAAGGCTCCCAGTGCAAAAATCACACAGCATCAGCCCGCCTTGCATGAACACCACCACCAGGGTGGGCCTGACTTAGGTGTTGCAACCGTTGCAACCGGGTTACACCACACTATAGAACGTCTAACGCCCAGCTGGCGTCAGTACAGCAACGACCTCGGCTTTTTATGGGTATGCGGCACACCTGTACCGTGGCTGTGCAAAACTCCTTGTGCCATACCATGACAAGCACAGTATGTTGAAGCTGAATTCGGCACTGTTGTAGCAATTCTGCACAGGCATGCCGCGCAACTGCAGCAATTTGCACTCACACCAAGCATGCTGCTGCATGGGCAACAGTGGTCTGTAGGCAGGCTGCCGCATGCTGCCTACGCTGGCTGTGTTGCATCGATGCGGCACTGATGCAAGGTGTCTAAGTTGCAGCTGCCGGGTCGTCTGGCTTCCTTAGGAGCAGATGACCTCTCCTGATGCAATGATCGCGGTGACCCAATTCGCGGTGAGGATGGGTAACATGCATGAGGCACGCATCCGACAGCAATATGGCACTGTTCATTCAATGCTTGGGATTACGCGTTTGCAGCTGCTGGTACCTGCAGGTTAGTCACCTGGTTCGGGGACCAGCAACTGTCGCTGCCCCCATGTACAAGAGCACACACGCAAATTCTACCAATGCCTTCCGCCCATAGCTACCCACCTTATCGAGTCGCCCCCATGACGAAACAGACAGTGGCTGCAGAGATATATCGGTGTTTCTATATAAACGCAACTAGCCCCGCTCAGGTTTCACGGAGAGCTGAAACAAGATAAAGGACAAACGTTATCGCTGAATGTAACATTGATTGGCGTTTGCCCCTCGGAGCTGCTGGGTTCAAGTTCAATCTAGCGCTGCAAGCCACGCAGCCGTAATAGCAAAGCGTTTTGATGTTTGTCAACATATCAACGTTGGCATGAACCACAGCTGGCCTGCTAACGGCCGTTTCCTACCCCGTATTGACCTGCCCCTCCCCCCTGCGGGGGGGAGGGGGGAGCCTATACGCCTCCTAAGCAACTTCCTCTTACGAGGTCGTTGCAATATATACTATTCAGTCAGGGTGACACCTGCAGCACCCCAGTCGTTGTTGTGTGCACAGACCCGGTCAGAGTCTAGTGTGCAAGCAAGCACGTCATCTGCAAACATGTCATACTGGCGCCAGTAATACTGTCAGGTGTTCACCCTTAGTTGTTGATGTGGTGAGATGACTAGGTTGCTGGTCAACATGTAATGGTGCCTTGCGCAAGAACTGTCGAGAACTTGAGCAGGGATTTGCTGCTTACAACCTTGACTGTCGTGAGTTGCAACTGATGTGTGGTCCGGCACAACCGAACCGGTGCTGCGGCAGCTGGTGTGATGGGGTGTTTCTGCTGCTGGCTGTTTGAAGCAGCACGGGTTGGTCAGTTTGTGATTTCACCTTCTTCTGCTGTTCTCTTCGCTATGCCTTGATTGGGTTGCCAATTGGCAAGATGTGTGTCCTACTCTTCAGGGCCGGCATGTAGCTTGTGTGAATTGCACAGTCGGCTGCAGCAGTCAATTACTGTCAACTCAGCCCCTGACCACCGTGGTCAGGTCCATCCCAGAAAATACCTGCTGGACACACAGCAATAACATCCAATTTGATGCAATGCAGGCCGCACATCGACGACCACGCTCATCAAGCAGATTCATGTTGAACAAGTTGCTGAGACGACAAGTCTCACCAAGACGGCTGCACCGGCAGTGTACCGCACTGCGCTCAGCGCCGGCAAGACATGAGACCGGCCCATGCCCCGCGGCAGCCATACCGCAGCTGTGAGGTGGCAAACTAGCTCCCTTGTCGGAGGCAGCACCCCCAAATTGTGTGCCTGGTGCACACAAGCCTCACCAACGAATCCACCCAATATCAACCAACCCCACCCAAATCAGACACGTCGTGCTTATAGGCCAGCAAACACTGCTTGAAAGGCTCTTGCAGCACCACACCAAGTTCAAGCCCCCATCACCCCCACCATGCTGATGCACCCTCGCCCTCAACGTATACTTCCCCCTGCACACATGCCCCAGGCGTGCATTCACAGCTCATGCTTGGGTGCATACTGAGCGCTGCTTTTAAGGCCTAGCCTTGCAGACATCACAAGCTGCTCCAAGTCCAAACTACAACCCAAACACGACCAGCAGCACCACCAGCACCACTGCTGCAACCATCCTGCCTGTTGCAACTGCTTCCTGAGCAGCAGCTGATGCAGGCAGATGACATTTCACCCCTGCTCAGAGCTAGCAACCTCCTTGAAATCAAGTGGATCCAAGCCGCTTACTATTGCTGCTGCTCCTGCGCTTGCAAATGAGCCGGTATTCAAGCCACACAAGAAACAATGTGGCACCAGTCACAACATGCCATACTTATAGTGCAGCGGCAGTACCACCCACTGGGCACATACCATGCCACATCACATCACATGATGTTGCAGCAGACAACACCGCAGGACGGCCTTCTCAGCTGTTGCAAAGCAGGTACAAGTGTCCACAAGATGTAGTCACTACGCTGTGGCACAGCCATGGCAGCATACACAGCAGAGACGACTATGCCAACAAAAACCTCACCACAAGGCATACACATGCCTCTCAATGCCACTGTGGGCACCGGTTGCAGCTGGCTACAGTAGCCCTTTCCAAAAGTGAGGACACGATGCCTTGCTCAGCACGAACCTACTGGAAGCGACTCCCATCACACACGGTTGACCTCTTCAGACACTTTTATCGTCACCGTACAGCAAGTTTCACACTTGCTACAACCAGAGGTGTCACAGACACAGTTCAGCCAGTGCCGTAGCTGCCTGCTGTGCCAGGTCAGGGTTGCTGTGGTCATTGCGGTGTTGCCGCAGTACCTGCTGCCACACAGGCTCGTCTTCAGGATCCTGCACGCAACAGCCACAGCAGCGCAGCAGCAGCAGCAGCAGCAGCGTGCAGATTGTGAAAGGATGGAGTTTGTTCAAGTGCAATAAAGATAGCAGCAGGGGCCTGGTCGACAGTGACCACCATCTAAGTTCAGCCAGACTCAAGTGCTGTGACATTGCCAATGATAATGCATCACGCCATGGTGGCTTACTACAAGTAGTAGTGTGCAGATCTGCCTTCCAAAGTGCGATGGTGGGATATTGGCTGCTACACGTCCACGCATTGTAACCAGCAGACAACAAGGCCTGCCCTTCCTAGGGAGCTCTTACCTTGGCTTCAAGACCAGCACTTGATTCGGCCGCCCCATGCAGCGCAAGCTTGTCAGCTGCCGCAGCTGCGTAACTTGCAGCAGCAGCCCCCGCGGCAGACCTCTGCAGTTGCTCAGGTCCAACTGCCGCAGCCCAGTCAGCTTGCAGACCTCAATAAGCCCGCCCATCTCACCCCCTGAGGAGGATCGATCAGCAGCGTGCGCAGGCCACTCAGGCCCTGCAGTGCAGTGCAGAAAGAAAGAAAGATCCTGATGCGGTTACTGTTGAATGATCATCATCATGAAGTTCAGGTCGCGCATGAACACCCCATAGGGAGCCAACAAGGCTCATGGGGTAACACACACACCCTTTGTATCGCAACACGATAGGATTCCTCACATTGGCCTCGTATACTTTATGGACGGCTCATCGAATGCATGCTCAAGGGCTAAGGTAATAACACTCGCGGCTACACCCAACTCCCCATGGGCACACCTGGGGGCCGGCCCATGAAGTGCAAACCCATCGAAATTTGGGCTGGTGGGGTTGTTCGGCATGGGAGCTTGGATGCTGTAAGGTATCACCGTTGACCCACCTGCAATGCAGTCAGCATTGAGGTCCCCGCGCTCTTGCGCAACCCCCGCATGTCCAGATGCTGGAGGCCCGGGCAGCAGCTCACCAGCTGCGAGCCAATAGGAGCGCCCGCCCGCACCAGAACGGCTGCTGTATAATCAGTGTCGTCAGCTGTGGCAGCAGCTTGCGGTGGGGAATGCATGCCGCCACACAGGTGCCGGTAAGGTGCACCAGAGAGGTCCAGGTGGCACAGCTTGCTGCTTGCTGTCAGGGCTGCGTAGGCTGCGGGAGGAGGGTTGCCCTCCTCCAAGCGGCCCACTGGCCGCTGCCGCGCCATGTTACTTCTTTCCCATCTGCAGGTGTGTTAGCTGCTGCAGGTGCTGCAGCTGTGAGAGCAGCTGTGCAAAGCCTGCGGGACCGTCATCACCTAAGCCACAGGCAATGAGCCGTAGGTGCTGCAGCGGCTTGCCGGCCAGCACAGCTGGCTCAACAAAAGAGAAACCTGACAGCTCGAGGCGCGTCAAGCGATCCAACTTTGACAGCATGCTGGCACGCAGCTCGTACCTCCTGTAGTTGCTGTTCCCGCAGTACGCATGCAGCCGCAGGTCAAGCAGACCCTTCAGAGCAGACAGGGGCTGCAGGGCGCTAGCAGCTTGTGCAGCATGCTGTTTTCCACAGAAGATGCCAGCGACTTCCAGACACGTAAGCTGCTTCAGCCGCTGCACCACTCCCCACGACAGAAGCTCTTGCAACCGAAGCTGCCCTTCAAGTAGCCCACACTCAGATGCTGCAGCTTGGGCAGCTGCAACAGCATTCCTTCTAGCCCTTGGATATCATCAACATTGCAGCACCAAATCCGCAGCTCCTTGACAGGCAGGTGCTTAGCAGTAACGCGCAACCCTCTGAAGCCATCCCTTCGCTGCAGCTGCAGGTGCAGGTGTTTGCAAGCAGAGGCTGGAAAGCTTCAAGAGCGGGGGCAGCTGATGCAGGGAAGTGATCCGATTCATGTAGCTGTAGCCGGGCCCAGAAAGTAAGTGCCACCGTCGATTCTTATGCTGCGAACACACTTGCCATAGATTGACAAGTGCTGCACCAGGCTGTCCAGCTGCTGTTGGTCAACGGTCCTGTTGGCGTGCTTGGGCACCAGGTTGGAGATCTGGTGCAGTTTGCGGTTTGCCCTGGCAACAGCGCACAAACTGATGGGGTCCTGTGACACCTGCTCTAGGATGGCCAGGAGGAGGGGCTCCGGCAGCTCCAGCAAGTTCTTGGGCTGATCGGCTTGCATCCTGGGCAGAACAGCAGGCGAAAGCAGTTGTGGAGTGTGTGCATCAACTGCATGCAGACATGACTGCATTGCTACCCAAGCATCGCGGAGAGTGCTGCTTTCGTCACATCCAAGCGTTTCGACTCACCTGTGTAAACTTACACACTTCAAAGGTATTGGGAGGGTGCACACCAAACGCCCGTAGCTGTGAGCGAAGTTGGCGGTGTCAGCGAAGCTGGCGCTTTACTGATGCGCATTGCGATGCTCGAAGCAAGACACGTCTCATCTAGCGACGCCAAGAGACGGGGGGTTGTGACTCATCGTAGTTGAAATTGCAGGATTATCGTTGAACACCAGCTACAATCGCTGTGTTTGACGTAATTTGGATGTGAAAAAACGGAACTGTCGCGTTGTCGCAAATTGTACTGCAGCAGATCTAGATCAATGATCCCAGTAGACTCAGCACACCTAACTGCTTGAGAAACGTGCGCTTACTTGTATGATTGTGTCAGCAGGAAAACACTTTGCAAGCCTTGCTGGGTTCCACACCGCCTCATGCCCAGATGCCGGCATGTACATCGTAGCAACCACTCCCACCGTGGAAATGCTTTCAGCCCAGCCGCTGGGCAACTGTTCCCACCCCCATCCACGTTTATTTCCCCCCCCCCCACCACCAACACACAACACACAACACCTCTGCCATCAGCACCACCACCTCTTCAATCATCAACACGCTTTCTCACGAATTTCACAGCAATGCCACAGCAGGACATGCATTCTGCTTCACCAGGACAGCCTCCTGACGGAATGCAAGTTGTAAGCCGTGGCACCCTCCCTCCCGGCCACATCACTGCCTCTATACCCCACCACCTCCAGCACTGTCATGCTGCCGCTCAAATGAGCACTTGAATCGCCCACCACCACTCTTTCCACCACCACCATCACTCTTCTCACTACCACCATGTGATAAATCAAGTACGAGAAAATGAAAAACACAAGTAGAGCTACACAGTGCAATAGCAGGACATGCATTCTGCTTGACTAACACAGCCTCCTGACTGAACGCCTGCTTGTAAGCCGCCGCAATGGCCCCCACCCCCTCAGCCACATCACTGTCCCTGCCCCCCACCACTTCCAGCACAGTCGTTGCCTCGGCTCCCCGTTCCAAACCCCGCAGCTGCCCACATCGTAAACCCTGCAGCCGAGGATGCACCTCTGCCTGCATGTAAGGGAGAGACAGTGGGAGAAACAGACAAACATGTAATGAACGCTTAGCGGCACTACCGCTGCAGCTGCTGCAGTGTGCTGCGAGAGTTCCCATAGGCTCAGCAGTACGGTACTGCTGCTGTTGCTGAGCAAACAAGTTGCACGTCAAGATGAGCCCGCCTGTGGAAAGGTTTGTATTACAGCCCTGACAGTCATGGTCACCCCCCCCCCCACCTAATTGGTGCATGCTGCTGCTGCTTGCGCTGTATCCTGCTGCTGCTGTTGCTGCTGTGCCATCAGGCTGAGCTCACCTGTAAGAAGGCTTGCAGGTCAAGATCACTCACAGGCCCCTGCCTGAGTCGTGCACGCTGCTGCTGCTTTTGCAAATGCTGCTGCTGTCGCGACCGTTGCTGCTGCTGTTGCTTCCATGAGGCTAAGCTCACCTGTAAGAATGCTTGCAGGTCATGATCACTCACAGCCCCTCCGCCTGGTATGCTCCTGCCAAGGTACATCACAATATTCCTGTGCTCACAGGTGCCCAGTGCTCGCACTGCTGCCACAGCAGCCGCCGCATCGACCCCGGCAGCAGCGGCAGCGGTTGCCGCCGCAGCAGTAGCATCAGAAACGGCAGCAGAGGCACCAGCATGGGATGTTGATGCCTCTGCTGTCACAGGCTCACCCTCTGCTGGGGGTGGGGGTTTGCTGCAGAGGTTGCTGCTGATGCTGGTGCTACCACTCCAGACCACTGCCGGCCTTGGCCGGTTCAGTTGCTCAAGGAGCCTATATTCAGGAGCACCATTCAAAGCAGGACGAAGTGCACGGACTGCTGTGGCAGTTCGCTGCAGCCAGTCCAAGGGTCTGGCAAAGTCTGCCACTGTCACTGGCAGCGTCATGCTGAGCAGATGCGCCCGGCTGCCATCCACACTGCCGTGCTGCAGGGGCTGGTGGCGATGTCCAGCAGGCTGAAGGATCTGATGGGGCGCGCCCGTGTCATCTTGACTAATGGCATGGCGTTGACTGCTGTCATCATAATCATCGCCTTGGAGGTGCAGGACAGCCAGGCTGTAGGCAGCTGCGGGAGGAGTGTGCTGGAAAGAGCGGGGGGGGGGGGGGGGGGGGAGGGTAGTGGTGTGCAGAGACAAGTCATACGTGTAAGCCCACTGCACTTACTAGAGTCTCAGACGATGCAAGCAGAAGAGGTTTGTGAGGTTTAAAGCTTCCCCCCCGCCCCCGCCCCGCCCCCACACAAACCACACCATCGCCATGCCATGCTCTGAGCAGAAGGGCCCCTCCCCCCCGCCCCCACACGCACCACCACCGCCGCCGCCGCCGCTGCACACTTACTTCGCGCACAGCAGGATGGATAGACGTGCTGGACCCTCTGCGCCCCCCCCCCCCCCCCCCCCCGAAGACTGGCAGCCCCCCCCCCCCCCCCCCCCGAAGACTGGCAGCCCCCCCCCCCCCCCCCCCCCCCACACACACACACACAAACACACACTGTGTTGAACACGCACCTCACCACCACAGGCTCATGCTGTGCTGAGCGGAAGGCTCCTCTGCCCTTCCCCTGCCTCCGGCCCTCCCCCCCCCCCCCCATACACACACACACAAACCAAACACATCACCACCACCACCACCACCACCACCACCACCACGCACCTCACTCTCTGCAGAGCAGGAAGGGTAGACATGTTGCACCCACTCGTCCTGGATGCTCCATGCAAGCAGAAGGCCCCCTCAGGCAGACTGAAGACCTCAGTCTGGCAGCTCAGCTGGACCCCCCCCCCCCCACCACACACCACACACACACTCCTCACCACCACACACCCCACACTATGCTGAACAGAAGGCCCCCCCCCCCCTCTCGCCCCCAGCCCCCCCCCCCCCCCCCCCCCCCCCAAGGCCCCCCCCCCTCCCCCCCTACCTCACACACCTCACTTTGCGCTGAGCAGGAAGGGTAGACATGCTGGACCCACTCGTCCTGGATGCTCCATGGCAGCTGCCCAGGTTGGAGCTGCTGGTGGATGGTGAAAAAGTCAGCAGCCGCTAAGCCGCTGACAGAGATGGAGAAGCTGGGTTCGAAGCGGAGCCCTGCCAGGGTGGGGTGCAACGTGGGAGGGAGGGCGGCGAAGAGGGGGCAAGCCCTAAAACAAGTGCTCACAGTCATCAGGGTTGTAGCAGAGCCCGGGGAAAGGTGTATTTGTGGTGGTGAGGGGTTGGGGTGGGGGGTTGGGGGGGGGGGGGGGTGTCTGCTAAATGGCAAAAACCATCAGACACAGAGCCCCTGATACTCAGGCAGAAGCTGGACGTCACTGGAGCCCTGATGTCTTCAACGAATTGCGTGACGCCCGGCACACTAGACAGCAGCAGTGCGTAAGGTGTCAGACTGGGCAACAGATGCAGCAGCGTACAGAACCCTGCAAGAAGGTCAGTGCATCCTGTGTGCATGGAGGAACAGCTGCCAATAAGCCATGCATATCCTCCACAACGGTGGTGGCAGGCTGCAAAAAGGTGCTGACAGTGTTATTGGAAAATTTCTACGTACCTTGCACGACTGTGCAAGAAAGCACGGACACCAGCAGCAGCAAGACAGACAGCGGTGCTGTTGCTTGGCCTGGCATCATGCCTTCCGTTGATGCTGGAGAAGTGAAGCTGGTGATGACTTGCGGAAAGGCTCACTCAGACTGATTTCACTTGTAACGCTTGTCCCACTGCGTCGCACTGCTATCGGCAGTCAGCAATCTCGACACGGTGTGTCACCCTGGCCCCAAGAGAGCTCACTGTACAGACTTTTCAAGATGAGTCCTTTGAACACACATTGCAGTAAGTTCTGCGAAGTCATTGAACAGCTCCAGCCGGAAATATCTGGTCAATCTTTTGCCATGAACGCCATGCATGGCATTCATGGCATCTTCATATGAAGATGAAAGTTGTTTGATAGAGCCCGGTTGACATGTTCCACAGCTGCAGATACCTGAAGCAGCTTATCCGCTTTCAATCATCACTATGCGTCACCAAGCAGCAATGTGTGTGTTGCTGTTGGCAGCTGGCACCTGCTGCATTGCAGCTTACATAACGCAGCATCCAGCTCTGAGAAGAGCGCAGGTGCTACTTCAACACCTAATTGATCTCACTGACTGCCAATAGGCTCATCGGACCCTGAGAGCTGATTGCTGTTTTACACCGATCGCAGGCTGGAGCCCTGACACTAGCACAGCAAGGCTGGTCGCTGGAGGCTGATGGGCTCTCAAGTATCAGATCAAAGGTGCGCACCAGTATCTTACTGTTCTTGGACGATTACTCGCCGCATGCTAGACATCGCACCTGCTGCAGGTGAAGGGCCCGCGGCCTACAATGTACCCGCACACTTTGCAAGCTCGTTTGCCAGCACGCCTGTCTTAAGCTAATTTTGACCCAACACATACCTTCAGTTGCACAAGCGCCGGGCCCGGAAGTGCCTGCTTCAAACAAACATCAGCCCTGTGGGTGAGTCATGACACCCACATCTGCTACCTGCCAAACTCTTCGATATCAGGCCACAATTGATCGTAGTTACTGATGTCGCAGGGCACCCTGAACGCAGTGAGAGGCTCAGGAGGCAGAAAGCTGAGGTCCACAGCACAAGGAAGAGGAGGTCCCCCACCAGCTGCAGCCAACCCCCTGGTGTTTTGTGGAGTCACCAAGGAGTATGAGTGCCCACCTGGCACCGTCTGCTGCTGTCTAAGGTGGGTCATCTGCTGCATGTGCTGTAGCCACCTCTCACCAGCAGGTGCTACCAGGGGGCTGCACTGCAGGCCGGGCCTGCAGCCCAGTGTGCAAAAGCAGGCTCAAGCGTGATGAGTGTGTTGTTTGCCAACCATTGGATCGGAATGGATTGTCAGAAGTTGGTCAACTGCTGCCGCCCCCCCCCCCCCCCACCCACAACCTGTCCACGCCGTCCCCTCTCCGAGAGGGGAGTCCCCCTGCTACAACTGCTGCAACCCATCCCCCCCCCTCCCCCCTGGGTGCCATTGACGGCGCCAACGCCACCTGCCTAAACCTCAGGCAGCCTCCTTCAAGTTCCCTTCAAGGATCGGACCAGCTGCAGCTGCACCCCCCCCTTCTTGACCTCTCCACGCAGGCGTGCTGCCCATATTGCAGCTGTTGCCACCAGCAGGCGAAAACGTCACTGACAAATTCACTCCTGACACTCCTGTTCACCAACAGGGCTGATTCCCTTCTTTGACCAC
Source organism: Desmodesmus armatus (assembly GCA_007449985.2). Taxonomy (NCBI): domain Eukaryota; kingdom Viridiplantae; phylum Chlorophyta; class Chlorophyceae; order Sphaeropleales; family Scenedesmaceae; genus Desmodesmus; species Desmodesmus armatus. The sequence goes on from VIIQ02000799.1 coordinate 66,046, forward strand.
CTGCTGCTCCCATTCAACTTGATTCTGCAGGCGTGCCCCCCATGTTGCAGCTGCTACACCTGTTGCCACCAGTAGTGCCGGTGCCCCTGGCGCCTCCCGGTGTGACTGGTACTGCTGCCGGGGTGGATGATGACGCTGTCGACCACTCGCTGCACCCTTTTGACCTGATGATGCAGGCGTGCCCCCCATAATGCAGCTGCTGCACCCGGTGCCACCAGTAGTGTCAGTGCCACTGGCGCTTTCACACCAGCCTGCCAGTTTGAAACTGAACTGAGGCCGGGCTGCCAGTGACTGCTTCTTTCCTTTTTGACCCGCTGCTGCCCCGTCTCACCTGATGTCGCAGGCGTGCCCCCCATGTTGCAGCTGCTGCACCCATTGCTACCAGTAGTGACAGTGCCACTGGCGCTTCCCGGTGTGACTGGTACTGCTGCCAGGGCAGCTGTTGCAGCGACAGGAGGCACTACTGCCCCACACACCTGCCACACTGCGACACAAGCACAGCACAGTGCACTGCACAGCCGGTGAGTCACTCGCACGGTACTTACTGTTGTACGTTACACGTCGGTAAGGTGACTGTACCGTAGTAAGCATGTGCAGCAGGCTCAGTTTCCAGAGCCTATGTGCTTACGCCATCCAATCCCCGCTCATTCTTGGTCTTCGCGACTCTCGCTGTTCAAAGATGTCCGTGTCTGTCTCACCCCAGTGTTTCCGTTGAGTGGCTGCGCCCCCCCCCCCCCCCCCCCCCCCCCGCATGGTTTTTGCTAGGGCACCACCTCTCCAGCTCAAGTTGAGCCCTTCCGCAGCATGGTGGGGGGTCCCAGCAGCTGTGTGGCAGCATCAAGCAGGGTCCACACCATCGACACACCAGGTGACACTGTTATCTTTATCGCTGCTTGTTGGTGTTGCATGTTGCCGGAGCACGGGGCCCCCTCAAACAATACCACTGCATCCTGCATGCATGCAGTCACCAGCAGTAGTACTCTGGTTGAAACGTCAGCCCAGCAAGCTGGCAAGCTTTTGTTCCGGCACCTGACACACAGTGCGAACAAACATGACGCCTTGTTCAATGCTGGCTTTGTTTATGCACAACTTCTGTTGTCGCACCAGGGACTGGCCGCCCAGGGGGCTCCAACGTGGTAAAGGATGCCCTATCAGGCTTTGCCACACGGTTCATGACGGGTGGAACAGCCATACACGACAGCCTCACGCGAGCAGAAGACTATGGTGTTGCTGGTGCTGGTGCTGGTGCTGGTGGCGGGAGCAACAAGCCCAGCAACAACAGTGGCTAGTCAGTGCTGTAGCTGCTGGTATGCGGGGCTGGTGCCGGTTCTGGTGGCAGCAAGCCTTGATGCAGGATGTAATTGTAACCCTACGCTTGAGACATGCTGCATGCGACTTTTCGGAGGGATGCAGTACACTAGAGCTGTTTGTACAATTTGAACTGGGTGCCTGGTGTCACATGTGCAGAAGAATAAGATCATCGATCGGCAGATGTTTGTTGCTTACGTTGCATCCTCTGCATTGCGGGTGTGTGTTCGTCTGTGTTGTCCTGAATCGTTGGTAAGGCCGATCACTTGATCAGTGTGGTTTCCGAGATGGCTCTCCGTTTCGGCTCTCTGCGCACTTCGACATACACACATCAGCCTGTTAAGCATCTGCAAGCTTTGGCAGCAGCTGCTGCGCAACTACACCCCAATGAGCAGCAGCACAAGCAGCAGCAGCAGCAGCAAAGGAGGCAGCAGCACTCCAGCGGCTGTGTAAGAAGCCTACAACAGCAGGCGGAAGTCTTACAGGTATTCAACAGCTCACAGTTACATTACAAAGGCTCAGTAGCCGCAACCACGCACGCCCACAGCAGGGATGCAGGATCTGAGGACGCCCTGTCATATGTCACAGGGCTGACTTCGCCAGGACACTGCAGTAGCTGCCTTTGTTGCTTGATCAATAACCAAAAGCTATATATACAGCACCATTTACTTCACAGACACCCCCCCTCCCCCCAACACACACCAACCCCCCACGCATACCAGGCAACTGCATGGGCAGAGTCACATGTCACAGGGCTGGCCTTGCCAGGCTACTGCAGTGGCTGCTTTTGTTGCTTGCTGGGCAGTTGCTTGATTAGGCAAACAAATGCGTTCATATAGCACCAAATATAGGGTGGACTCCCCCCCCCCAACACAACAAAGCCCCATGCTTACTCAGCAGCTACATGGGCAGAGGCCCATCACCTGGAGTGCATCCAGCCAATGAAACAACCATGCAAGGATGTGTGTGTGTCGACAGAGGGAGCATGGATACATGCAAGCTCACTAACTGTGTGTGTGTGTGGTGGGGGGGGGGGGGGTGAGGGGGGGGGGGGGGGGCTGCAAGAGGGGGGGCCATATGCACTGCACACACAGACACACACCAAGACCGCCCATCACTCCCGCACTTGGCTGATGCACAGCAGCAGTGGCAGCCCATGTCAGCAGTGCCCTCCAAGTTTCCATTGACATTGAGCAGACAACCAGGCTGTGCTGCTTGTGATGGCGAAATCAACCCCCCCCCCCCCCCCCCCCAACCCCCCCCCCCCCCCCCCCCCCCCACCACACACACACACAATGCTTGTCCCCCCCCCCACACACACACACGCACACAGGCTCTGACGTCATGGGCGGAGTCCAACCTGCCACAGTACATGGCTGACGCGCAGCAGCAATGGCAGCCGTCACAGCTGCTGCCAGACATGTCCAGTCAGATTGGCTGGCAGCAGCTGAGAGAGTTGAGGGAGGAGGCACAGAAGCTCCCTACTGACATCTTGGTGGTGCTGGTGAGTCTTCAGAAGGGTGCAACAGGGGGGCAAGGAGGGGGGGGAGAGGAAGGGGGGGGGGGACAGAAACTGCCTACTGACATCCTGGTGGTGCTGGTGAGTCATCAAAAGGGTGCAACAGGGGGGCAAGGAGGGGGGGGGGGGGGGGGGGAGGGGGGGGGGGGGGGGGGGCAGAAAATGCCTACTGACATACTGGTGGTGCTGGTGAGCTTTGCTGTCATTCTTTGGGGGGCGAGGGGGGGGGGAGAAGGGGGGGGGGGGGAGCAGGAGTTGGTACGCAGCTGAGGAGTGGAGCACAAGGGGGTGGGGGGGGGGGGGCAGGGAGAGCAAGCATGTTAGTGTGTAGTGGGGGCGTGGGGGCGTGAACATAGCAGCTGCTGCCAGACATGTCAAGTCAGGCTGGCTGGCAGCTGAGGGAGTTGAGGGAGGAGGCACAAAAGCATTCTACTGACATCTGGTGGTGCTGGTGAGTTGGCAATATATCTGGGTGGGGGGCAAGGGAGGGGGGGGGGGGGGGATTGTATGTTTTGGGGGGGGGGTGGAGGAGTTGAGGGAGGAGGCACGGAGGCTTTTTCTGACATCCTGGTGGTGCTGGTCAGTCAAATTACCTGGGTGGAAAGGGGGGTTTTGCCAAACCCAGTGGGGAGGGAGCAGCTGCGGGAGTTGAGGGAGGAGGCACAGATACTGCCTACTGACATTCTGGTGGTGCTGGTGAGCTTTGCTGTCATATTCTTACATCACCGGGGGGGGGGGGGGGCATGCATCTGACAAATCATACAAACAACGGCTGTACGAGGTTGCCTTGCCAAACACTGCGCATCACATGCACCTGTAGAAAGAGTGTGCAATTTTTGCCCTTGAATGATGGGCTGCTGCCTGAACTTGCTGCTGCAGGCAGGCTTGGCTGTTCATGCCGCATTGGTCCCGGCACAATTCAGCAGCAGCTGGGGTGGCGCCCCAGTGCTGAGGGACCACAGCGGAGCAGATCCACACATATGGGCCAGGTAAGGTCAACCAGGGTTGATTTGGGTGTGGTTGGCGGTTGGGGGGAGTGTTGGTGACGGTGGCAGGTGGGGGCCAAATACATGTCAAAGATAGTAGCCAGTTTGCGAATATGCAGCTGGGGTGGCGCCCCATTGTTGAGGGACCACAGCGGAGCAGATCCACACATATGGGCCAGGTAAGGTCAACCAGGGTTGATTTGGGTGTGGTTGGCGGTTGGGGGGAGTGTTGGTGACGGTGGCAGGTGGGGGCCAAATACATGTCAAAGATAGTAGCCAGTTTGCGAATATGCAGCTGGGGTGGCGCCCCATTGTTGAGGGACCACAGCGGAGCAGATCCACACATATGGGCCAGGTAAGGTCAACCAGGGTTGATTTGGGTGTGGTTGGCGGTTGAGGGGAGTGTTGGTGACGGTGGCAGGTGGGGGCCAAATACATGTCAAAGATAGTAGCCAGTTTGCGAATATGCAGTTGGGGTGGCGCCCCAGTGTTGAGGGACCACAGCGGAGCAGATCCACATATATGGGCCAGGTAAGGGCGGCGCAGTCATTTTTTGGGGCCAAATAGGGCCCAAAGTTGACTTGAGGCAGTTTGGGGGCGTACAGGGGGCGGTGGCAGGTGGGGGCGCAACGCAGATGGAGCCTTGCAGCCAGGTTGACAAAAGGCAGCTGGGGTGGCGCCCCAGTGTTGATGGATCAAAGCGGAGCAGCACACATATGGGCCAGGTAAGGGTCGGTTGGGGCCAGGGGTGATTTGGGTGTGGTCGGGAGTTTCGGGGTGAATGGAGGGCGGTGGCAGGTGGGTGGCCAGATAAATTCTCCCAGTTTGTAAGTATGCAGTAGGGGTGGCGCCCCGTGTTGAGGGATCACAGCGGAGCAGATCCACACATTTGGGCCAGGTAAGGGTGGGGGCCAGGTGGGGTCGGTTGGGGCCAAACTTTGACTTGAGTGTGGTTGCCAGGTAGGGAGCGTATGGGGGGGGGGGGGTAGGTGGGGGCCAAGTACAGATGGGGCCTGGCAGCCAGGTTTACAACAGGCAGTTGGGGGGGGGGGGTGAGGGACCACAGCGGAGCAGATCCACACATATGGGCCAGGCAAGCGCACTGCGCCCGGGGCCGGGTGGAGCCTGGTTAAGTTGGACGTGGTTGGCAGCTGGACCAGGTTTGCTTGGGGCAGGTCTACATGCTGACAGTTTTCCCTCAGCAATGAGTGAGGTCCGCTGCCACACTTCAGTCCCGTATTTTTTTTACAATCCTCCTGTTGCCACGCACTGCTGCTGCTATGGCTTCATGCACGCCTGGGCGCTTGTCATCAGCATGCTGTGCAGCTACAAGCGCTCCCCTGTTGTGGCTGCCGCGATCGGGCTTATCTGCCCAACAATGATGCAAGACGTGTATGCTGTGCTGTTAAGCACCTATGCACTGACCTGTCAAGTGTTTTGCGCTGCTGTCTCTCTTGTGTTCTCAACCGCAACACGGTGCAGGTGGCGGCGGCAGTGTGCGGCAGACATGAACAAAGTGAGGTCAGCCCTGTCCTCCTACTGCTACTGCTGCGGCTGCATGGACACCCGGGCACTCGATGTCACACTCCCCCACCCTCCCCTGCCTAAACCCTGCTGCTGCCCTTTGCTCACCCAGTTTGCCTCATCTGCTGAAGCATGAACTGTTTCTTGAACAATTTTGTGCTGTCAACCGCTGATTTGTGCATTGTGTAGGTGGCGGCGGCAGTGTGCAGCAGACATGAACAAAGTGCGCTCAGCGCTGTCTTCCTACTGCTACTGCTGCGGCTGCATGGACACCAGGGCACTTGATGTCACACTCCCCCCACCCCCGAAACTCAGCTGCTGCCCTTTGCTCACCCAGTTTGCCTCATCTGCTGAAGCATGAACTGCTTCTTGAACGATTTTGTGCTGTCAACCTCTGATTTGTGCATTGTGTAGGTGGCGGCGGCAGTGTGCAGCAGACATGAACAAAGTGAGGTCAGCGCTATCGTCATACTGCTACTGCTGCGGCTGTATGGACACCCGGGCACTGGATGTCAGCAGCCACGTGACGCTGAGCAGCCCTATAAGCAATGGGGGCAGCAGCTGCTTTGCTGCTGCTGCTGCTGCTGCTGCTGCTGCTGCTGCTGCTGCTGCTGCTGCTGCTACTGCTGCTGCTGCTGCTACTGCTGCTGGTGCTGCTGCTGATACGGCAGGATCTAGCAGTAGGGCAGGTGCTGAGGTTCAAAAAGCCCACAGCAGCAGCAGTAGCAGCAGCAGTAGCAGCAGCAGGGTCGGAGGCAGTGATATGGCTGGTGCAGTGGTTGGGTGTCCCTATCAGCAACTATTCAGGGAACTGCTGCAGGTAGGCTGTGCATATACACATGTATCATATCTTGTGTTGTCATTATGCAATCATCACCATGTCATGCATTTCTATGCAAACTATTGTTTGCTACCTTGCCAAGGTTTTGTCCTGGTTACCTTGCCATGATGTTCAATACCTTGAAGTTTGACCGCCACTGGATAAGGCCCATTCCAGGGTCTGCATGACTGCATGGCATCGTGTGGGCCATTTACACATGCCTCCCCCTATCTTTCATAGGCTCGTGCCACGTAATGGTTTTCTGCAAAGATGGTTTGTTGCAAATGCACGAGTGGTTGTTGGTGCTGGCGTACGTGATTAGCATGGGTGCTTGCTGGCTTATGGTGCTGTCTTGCCTGCTGAACTTTGCCCCCCCTTACACACACATGCACTCCCTGTGTCTAAAAACTTCCTTCGTTTGTGCCACCAGGTGCGCATGCTTCGTGTGATGCACGGCAACCTTACCAACCTTGCCAACTACCACGGAGCCCCCTCCCTCACCCGTCTCTCATCATCAGCAGCAAGTGACTACAAGCGGCACGAGCTGGCCCTCTTAGCCACCTGCTGTCAGTTGGCAGCATTGGATCCTGCAGGAGCAGTAACCGCCCTGGCAGCAGTAGTGACAGATGGAGTGACGCTGCCCGGGTGTTACATGGACGACGGCTGGCACCAGCACAACAACGCTGCCACTGCTGCCACTGCAGCTGCCGGCAGCAGCAGTGGCAGCAGTCTGTTATATCAGGATTGCATGACGGCTGCTGACTGCCTGGGGGTGTGGTGTGTGAGTGACAATGCGGCTGCTGTTCAGGACCTTGCTGGTTTGCTGAAGGTGGGTGACTGAGTGACTGAGTGGTTGGGTGGGTCGGTGTGGATGGCAGGGTGGGTGGTGATTGAAGATGCAGTGGGGGTGTGGTGTATGAGTGACAGTGCAGTTGCTGTGCGGGACCTTGCTGGTTTGTTCAAGGTGACATTGAGGGGTGCAGCTGTTGGGCCAGAGTGCCGGGATTCGGAATGGGGTTGTTGACGGGTTGGCTGTCCAACCTTTGCAGTCTGCTCAAGGGCAGTGTTTTCTGTCTGGTGTTACTGCTTCAGGTGTTGGAGCTCGCAGCAAGGGCCCCAGGCAATGCTGCCTTGCAGGCCGCTGCCTCCTTCCTGTTTGCTCAATTGACCTTCATCTTCCCTGTTTTGCGGGTATCAGCTGCTGCAGGTGTCACACTTACAGTGCTACATGTGTACTTGTAAAAGCGATGACTGTAGGTTAGTCAAGCTCAACGCAAAGCAACAGTTCATTCGCTCAGTTCAGAGTATCTATGTTGTTGATGTGCAGGTGTCGGAGCTTGCAGCAAGGACCCCAGGCAGTGACGCCCTGCAGGCCGCTGCCTCCTTCCTGCTAGCCCACCCCGCCAGGCTAAGGAGGCTAGCAGAAGTTCAGCTGGAGGGTCGGCTGAGGGACAGAAGGAGGGGCAGGACACGCTCTGCTGCTTTCAGCTGGGTGTTTGGGCGAGATGTGCTGCTTGCATGATACTGCTGTTGTGCTGTCATCGTTCACCTGATTATGCGAGCCTCAGTGTCATGTGCCATATCTGGTGGTGTTGTGTAGATGTGCCATCTGTGCTCTGGCTGAGGTTCAGTTGAAGGGGCGGCAAAGGGACAGAAGAAGGGGCATGACACGCTCTGCTGCTTTCAGCTGGGTGTTTGGGCGGGATGTGCTGCTTGCGTGATGCTGCTGTGTGCCGTCATTGTTCACCTGATTATGCGAGCCTCAGTGTCATGTGCCATATCTGGTGGTGTTGTGTAGATGTGCCATCTGTGCTCTGGCTGAGGTTCAGTTGAAGGGGCGGCAAAGGGACAGAAGAAGGGGCATGACACGCTCTGCTGCTGTCAGCTGGGTGTTTGGGCGGGATGTGCTGCTTGCGTGATGCTGCTGTGTGCCGTCATTGTTCACCTGAACATGCGAGCCTCAGTGTCATGTGCCATATCTGGTGGTGTTGTGTAGATGTGCCATCTGTGCTCTGGCTGAGGTTCAGTTGAAGGGGCGGCAAAGGGACAGAAGAAGGGGCATGACACGCTCTGCTGCTTTCAGCTGGGTGTTTGGGCGGGATGTGCTGCTTGCGTGATGCTGCTGTGTGCCGTCATTGTTCACCTGATTATGCGAGCCTCAGTGTCATGTGCCATATCTGGTGGTGTTGTGTAGATGTGCCATCTGTGCTCTGGCTGAGGTTCAGTTGAAGGGGCGGCAAAGGGACAGAAGAAGGGGCATGACACGCTCTGCTGCTTTCAGCTGGGTGTTTGGGCGGGATGTGCTGCTTGCGTGATGCTGCTGTGTGCCGTCATTGTTCACCTGATTATGCGAGCCTCAGTGTCATGTCCCATATCTGGTGGTGTTGTGTAGATGTGCCATCTGTGCTCTGGCTGAGGTTCAGTTGAAGGGGCGGCAAAGGGACAGAAGAAGGGGCATGACACGCTCTGCTGCTTTCAGCTGGGTGTTTGGGCGGGATGTGCTGCTTGCGTGATGCTGCTGTGTGCCGTCATTGTTCACCTGATTATGCGAGCCTCAGTGTCATGTGCCATATCTGGTGGTGTTGTGTAGATGTGCCATCTGTGCTCTGGCTGAGGTTCAGTTGAAGGGGCGGCAAAGGGACAGAAGAAGGGGCATGACACGCTCTGCTGCTGTCAGCTGGGTGTTTGGGCGGGATGTGCTGCTTGCGTGATGCTGCTGTGTGCCGTCATTGTTCACCTGAACATGCGAGCCTCAGTGTCATGTGCCATATCTGGTGGTGTTGTGTAGATGTGCCATCTGTGCTCTGGCTGAGGTTCAGTTGAAGGGGCGGCAAAGGGACAGAAGAAGGGGCATGACACGCTCTGCTGCTTTCAGCTGGGTGTTTGGGCGGGATGTGCTGCTTGCGTGATGCTGCTGTGTGCCGTCATTGTTCACCTGATTATGCGAGCCTCAGTGTCATGTGCCATATCTGGTGGTGTTGTGTAGATGTGCCATCTGTGCTCTGGCTGAGGTTCAGTTGAAGGGGCGGCAAAGGGACAGAAGAAGGGGCATGACACGCTCTGCTGCTTTCAGCTGGGTGTTTGGGCGGGATGTGCTGCTTGCGTGATGCTGCTGTGTGCCGTCATTGTTCACCTGAACATGCGAGCCTCAGTGTCATGTGCCATATCTGGTGGTGTTGTGTAGATGTGCCATCTGTGCTCTGGCTGAGGTTCAGTTGAAGGGGCGGCAAAGGGACAGAAGAAGGGGCATGACACGCTCTGCTGCTTTCAGCTGGGTGTTTGGGCGGGATGTGCTGCTTGCGTGATGCTGCTGTGTGCCGTCATTGTTCACCTGATTATGCGAGCCTCAGTGTCATGTCCCATATCTGGTGGTGTTGTGTAGATGTGCCATCTGTGCTCTGGCTGAGGTTCAGTTGAAGGGGCGGCAAAGGGACAGAAGAAGGGGCATGACACGCTCTGCTGCTTTCAGCTGGGTGTTTGGGCGGGATGTGCTGCTTGCGTGATGCTGCTGTGTGCCGTCATTGTTCACCTGATTATGCGAGCCTCAGTGTTATGTGCCATATCTGGCACTATAGACTGCAGACTGCTGGTGGTATTGTGTAGAGGTGCCATCTGTGCCCTGGCTAAGGTTCAGTTGAAGGGGTGGCAGAGGAGGGGCAGGACATGCTCTGCTGCTTTCAGCTGGGTGTTTGTGCTGCTTGCGTGAGCTCATTGTGTATGGTATGAATGCCTTTGTGGCAAGCGTATGTGGTGGTATTGGTGTCCATGTGGGCCTGCAGTTTTAGGCACAAAACAGGGGTGGGGGAGGCAGGGGCACAAGACGCTCGGCTCGTGTACACAACTGGTGGTTTGAGCAGCACATGCTGTTGTGTGCTGAGGCCTCCTTCCTAGGCACATGGTATTGCCACTGGTGCACATCCGGGACTTGAGCGCTGCAATCTGGGCCTACAAGTCCTCAGAATCCATTCCCAAGTCGGACTGTGGCCTGTGGCCTGCTTTATGACGAGGGCCAGCTGTTGTGCTGGTCAAACACTGAATGTCAGTTTGAACTTGCACAGAGATGGCGCAGTGGTACTGGATGTCGTCGAGAATCCCACGTGTAATATCCGTGAATCTCAAGTACGCAGCTTCGGCTTCCCTGCCACAGCGATCGGCTTGCACTTGTCACATCACGATGGCTGTTTGCTGTTCTTTGCTGTCCTTGGACTCAATACCACCAACTCTTAGTCCATCATCGTAGTAGCGACACCGTGATGGCTACCGGGCATTCAGCAGCGTCCCTGGTGCAGCTGCCAGGCCCCTGTCTGGTGGCAGTGCTGTGCTGCTGTGCTGGCGACCCTCGCAGCATATTCAACGCTGCCAGGGCCCACAGCAGGCTGCAACAGGCAGCTGGAGTAGTAATCACCACCGTGAAAGCTTCTAAGAACAAGCAGCAGCTGAAGGACCTTGTGCTGATGTACCTCTAGAGGTATGAGGATGAGATCTCATCGCACGGCCAGCACGTAGACAACATCAGCCTTCAGGGGCGTGACAGATATGGGCTCTTCACCCTTCCCCAGCTGCCACCAGCACTCACCAACCTCAGTCTTTCCCTCTCCAAACTGCAGCTGCAGATGTAGAACGGCGTGTGCATGGCATGGCGAGTTGGTGCGTTGTGCGTGTGTTTGTTTGTGGTGTGTTCTGATGCTGCAGCTTCAACCGCCGTTGCTGTCAGTTGGTCAAGACCAAAACCCTGGTTGGCGGCTTGCTGCTGGCTGGGTCAAGTCTGTTGCACGCCCTTCACGTAATTGGTTAAGTGACGTGCAGTCCTGTAGTTTGGTTCATCTGTGTTGGTTACAGGCACATGCTGGTTTTGGATGCGGTGTGCCGGTGTTGCGCTGTAATCCACTTTTGAGACGCCGCGTAGTAGGCTACTGCTCACACACTGCTGTTGTCCATGACTCAAGACCCATAATGCTGCGAGCTTATGCGACTCTCTCTGCACTGCACGCCACTGTGATGTCCCAGGAAATGTACAGGCTGGTCAGCAAGTGGTGCATGCAGTTCAAGCAGGTAGTGACAGCAGCACATGATTCAGATGCTCTGTGCAGCCGCCACACTTTGACGTGACGCCAACTGTTGAACATCTGTAACAGAACAAGCAGGCATACATTGAGATGAGATGCCAGCACCTGCATGTCATGCAACCGTGTTTGGGTTGTGCTGGAGTTGCACTGCACATGGAGGCAAAGCAGACAGCTGACACACAACATCACTGCACAGGCCCTACCAACCAATGATGTATTTTACCAGCCAGCAAAATAGCTGAAGAGGCTGGGTAAACTCCCGTAGTTTACCTGCCAGTAGCAGTCTGTATTTGTGTCTGAATCTTGGTGAAAGTGTCTACTGGGCAGGTTTTGTGCCAGCTATCTGTCAAAAACTGGCAAGCTACCCCTGCCGTACTTGGCAGGTTACTGGTGATGGACAGCAAGATAACCTGTAGTTTACCAACCAGTGCAGGTGGTGCTGTTGCGTGATAGCCTTCAGGGGGGTGGACAATGAATCTCGCGGGTGTTGCAGTCAGCTGTAGAGCAAGTCCTAAGGAACAAAGTGATATGCTTAAAAAGTGCAGCCTTGCTCTGGTGTTTCCGCAATTTGAATAAACGTATGCCCCGCTGCGCAGATTGGCGGTAAGCGGAATTCTCGTTTTTTCGGCCCAGCTGGCCCCAGCACTGGCTCTCAGATATTTGTCCTGTATCTCTGCAAGGCCGTGCTAGCTTGTGCCTTGTATCTGTGCGGTGTACATGCAGCAAGAGCGAAGTATTGCTGCAGTGAGATTGTGCTGTCTCGCCCTGTACTGTGTTGGAGCGGTGAAATTGGCATTCTGGGACCTGGGGTAACTGATGTGACCTTCAGCATACTGTACCACATAAAGGCCTCACCGCGGGCTCATCTGCGTAGCTGATTCCGCTTGATAGTGTTGTTGTGAGTCGAAATGTGCTGCCAGTCGCTGCTGTGTGGTTGCTCTTTTGTCCGTGGTTGGCTGACGTAACCGTTGACTGTGTTTCTGGCGCTGCTGAGCCTCTCAGGGAGTCTTTGGACCGAGCTACACGAGAACAGCCTGGCAAGCCTCGTAACTTTGTGGAAGGAATGCGCACATTAAACGCAATTGCTTTGCATAAGAACCGCTGCACACGAGTGCGTCTGCTTGGGCTGAGCCGGCGAAACCCCCAGAGAATCATTGTCCACCCCCCTGTGTCTAACCCCTGACCTGCACCCTGACTGACGTCCGTGTTCTCTGCGGAAACACGGACGATTGCGGCCTTGTTTTCAGTGAAATCAATGCTTGTAATGCGTACGTTCTTGTCAGCTCTGCAGCCCTGTGCAACTCGCCATCTTGATTTTAGCAGTCAGCAGGAGTGTCAGCATCTGCTGTGCTGGATTCTTGGTTTCTTCTAGCGGCTTCATCTTGCTCTGCAATTCAAACAGCTGAACTTGTATGTTGTCAAGTAAAAGTTTCAGCTTAGCAGAGAGGCTGGAGCAGCAGCAGCAGCAGCAGCTGAGGGCTGGTGTGATGTTCCAGATCAACCAACAGGTGTGTGGGCCACACTGCAGCACACCAGCAGGAGCATCGGCCCCATGGAGCATTCTCAACATTATGATTTCACTTGGTGAATGCATTGGAGGCCCCCTGCACATCCAGATCAGGCTCAGCACAGAACAGCCTTGGCAGCAGCAGTAGCAGTAATTGCAAGAATAGTGCCACTAAGCTGCATGAGACCCACAGCAGAGCTACACAGCAGAAGCAGCCAGCATGCATGGTGCTGGATCAGCAGTTGAAAACCGAAGCAACTGCTCCCTGCCCTTCCTGCAGGTACTTACAGCCAACATTCAACACTAAGGAGGCACCGACGACGACACGAGTCGAGCCCCACACCATGACAACCAGATGCAAGGAGCAGATGAGACCCATAGGTGGGTGAGACTGGTGTGTCACGCAGCAGCAGCAGAAACGTATGCCAGCACCACAGGCAGCTGCCTTGATGAGGCAGAGCAACCGTGCAGTTGAAGGGTGCCAAACCACAATCGCTGCTACGACGCACAAGCGTTACAGCGCTCAGCTGAGCTCAAGGGCAGTGTAGTTGCCACCAACAGCAGTGAATGCCTCCCAAGTGTCTGGCAGTGTGGTGGTATCAGATGCAGTCCTGCTGCCTGGCATAGGGCATTCAAAAGTAGCATACTGCCCCTTGGACCTCTGTGGGGTAGCGTTCGTGTTGGGGTATAATTGCATACACTGCAGCAGCCAGCTGTGCGTCTCCTCATCCATGTGACTATGCACGTGCTCAATGGACCTCTTGCATTTAGTTGAGTGGGGTGGATGAAGCAGCAGCTGCCATCCCTGAGGCAGGAGGCTGGCTGCTTCGCTGTGCACCATGGGGACCCCAGTCGCTGCAGATGATGAAGTGCTCTGTGTGCCTCAGCCAGCAGCAACATATCTGTCCTGCAGCCCATGCACAGCTCCCTGAACATGTCATCGTTATGTGCTGTTGTAATGTATGTGGTTGGCTGGATGGATGTCCTGGACCCCCCTTTGTGTGCAGGTGCATTGCGGCGAAACAAAGGCGACATGCGCAAGGCGGGGCGAACATGCGGGCAGCACAGCAGCACAGCAGTGATGAGATGCCACAAGATAGTCGACCCCACAGCATATGCAGGCCACACTGGTTGCTGCAAGCAGCAGCTTTACTACAACTGCAGCTGCCAGCCAGGCGCACAGCACGTGGCATGCTTGGGGGGCGGAACCGCCAACCCCAGCGAAACAGCCCTCAACGGCCACGCATGCAGCAGGAAGGGCAGCAGCTGGCAGGGGGTGCTGTATGGATTGTGTGATGCTGAGCAGTTGATTGAGCTATATGCTGTAGAAGCACATAGCCTTGACAAGCCTGAACATGCTGTTGTGTTTGAGGGGTTGACCGTGTGCCCTGCGTCAAACCGCGAAAATGTCATTGTTGCCGCGGCACGCAGCTTGGTAATCAAAGTGAACGGCCAAGGGCACAGTACTATAGTACTGACACATGCCAACAGTTGTGACAGTAGCCTTGCTGAAATGAGGCTCAAGGACCAGTTGTATGCTCAAGAGGTCCTGGGGTAGGGTTTGAGTGTGTTGCGGTTGTTGATGGTTGAGGACATCAGCAACACAACAGCCCTAGCTGCCCTATGCAAAAGATGCCAAGCAGCCAGGCGACAATGGTGACAGTGCCATATGCCAAGGCCAAGGCAAGGGTGGCACAGTAGGTGACGGTGCCCCGTGAGGGTCATGTTGCCGGTGGTGGGGGGGAGGGGGGTGGCGGCCCAGAAACTGTCATTGGCGACGGCTGCTAGCACAGGCCATGAACACTGGTAAGGCTAGGGTGGGTGCACTAGCGCTGCTGAGTGTGACACAATGGCGCACTGTGCCGGGGCCCTTGGAGCCCTGTTGGTGCCAAGTCAGTGCACAGCCCCAGACACAGGGGGGTGGACAATGAATCTCGCGGGTGTTGCAGTCAGCTGTAGAGCAAGTCCTAAGGAACAAAGTGATATGCTTAAAAAGTGCAGCCTTGCTCTGGTGTTTCCGCAATTTGAATAAACGTATGCCCCGCTGCGCAGATTGGCGGTAAGCGGAATTCTCGTTTTTTCGGCCCAGCTGGCCCCAGCACTGGCTCTCAGATATTTGTCCTGTATCTCTGCAAGGCCGTGCTAGCTTGTGCCTTGTATCTGTGCGGTGTACATGCAGCAAGAGCGAAGTATTGCTGCAGTGAGATTGTGCTGTCTCGCCCTGTACTGTGTTGGAGCGGTGAAATTGGCATTCTGGGACCTGGGGTAACTGATGTGACCTTCAGCATACTGTACCACATAAAGGCCTCACCGCGGGCTCATCTGCGTAGCTGATTCCGCTTGATAGTGTTGTTGTGAGTCGAAATGTGCTGCCAGTCGCTGCTGTGTGGTTGCTCTTTTGTCCGTGGTTGGCTGACGTAACCGTTGACTGTGTTTCTGGCGCTGCTGAGCCTCTCAGGGAGTCTTTGGACCGAGCTACACGAGAACAGCCTGGCAAGCCTCGTAACTTTGTGGAAGGAATGCGCACATTAAACGCAATTGCTTTGCATAAGAACCGCTGCACACGAGTGCGTCTGCTTGGGCTGAGCCGGCGAAACCCCCAGAGAATCATTGTCCACCCCCCTGTGTCTAACCCCTGACCTGCACCCTGACTGACGTCCGTGTTCTCTGCGAAATCAATGCTTGTAATGCGTACGTTCTTGTCAGCTCTGCAGCCCCTGTGCAACTCGCCATCTTGATTTAGCAGTCAGCAGGAGTGTCAGCATCTGCTGTGCTGGATTCTTGGTTTCTTCTAGCGGCTTCATCTTGCTCTGCAATTCAAACAGCTGAACTTGTATGTTGTCAAGCAACTGTTCAGGGAGCTGCTGCAGGTAGGTTATGTCTACCCACGTATTTTAATTGTACTGTTATCGTCAAGCTATTATCGTTTGATCATGTATAGCTTGACTTACTGTGTATGGTACGTCACGTTTGAATACCTGCCACAAATTGGGGCTCATCCGTGGGGGGGGGGGGGGGGGGGGGGGGGGGAGGTGTTACAAGGAGCTGCTGCAGGTAGGCTGTGCGTATACACATATATCATGTCTTTCGTGTTATCATGCAATCATCATCATATCATGCATTACTATTGTTTGATACCTTTATGTTCAATACCTCAAAGTTTGAAAATTTCCAGTGACCACCACTGGATAAGGCCCATCCCAGGGTCTGCATGACTGCATGGCATCGTGTGGGCCATTTACGCATGCCTTCCCCTATCTTTCATAGGCTCGTGCCACGTAATGGTTTTCTGCAAAGATGCTTTGTTGCAAAAGCACGAGTGGTTGTTGGTGCTGGCGTACGTGATTAGCATGGGTGCTTGCTGGCTTATGGTGCTGTCTTGCCTGCTGAACTTGCCCTCTCCCCCCCCCCCCCCACTTACACACACATGCACTCCCTGTGTCTAAAAACTTCCTTCGTTTGTGCCACCAGGTGCGCATGCTTCGTGTGATGCATGGTAACCTCACAAACCTTGCCAACTACCACGGAGCCCCCTCCCTCACCCGTCTCTCAGCAGCAGCAGCAAGTGACTTCAAGCGACACGAGCTGGCCCTCTTAGCCCCTGCTGTCAGTTGGCAGCAATAGATCCTGCAGGAGCAGTACCGCCCTGGCAGCAGTAGTGACAGATGGAGTGATGCTACCCGGGTGCCACATGGACGACGGCTGGCACCAGCACAACAACGCTGCCACTGCTGCCACTGCAGCTGCCGGCAGCAGCAGTGGCAGCAGTCTGTTATATCAGGATTGGAACGGCTTGCTGACTGCTGTGGGTGGTGTTGTGTGAGTGACAATGCGGCTGCTGTTCAGGACCTTGCTGGTTTGCTGAAGGGGGTGACTGAGTGACTGAGTGGTTGGGTGGGTCGGTGTGGATGGCAGGGTGGGTGGTGATTGAGATGCAGTGGGGGGTGGGGTATGAGTGACAGGGCAGTTGCTGTGCGGGACCTTGCTGGTTTGTTCAAGGTGACATTGAGGGGTGCAGCTGTTGGGCCAGAGTCCGGATTCGAATGGGGTGTTGACGGGTTGGCTGTCTAACCTTTGCAGTCTGCTCAAGGGCAGTGTTTTCTGTCTGGTGTTACTGCTTCAGGTTTGGAGCTCGCAGCAAGGGCCCCAGGCAATGCTGCCTTGCAGGCCGCTGCCTCCTTCCTGTTTGCTCACTTGACCTTCATCTTCCCTGTTTTGCGGGTATCAAGCTGCTGCAGGTGTCACACTTACAGTGCTACATGTGTAATTAAAAAAGCGATGACTGTAGGTTAGTCAAGCTCAACGCAAAGCACCAGTTCATTCGCTCAGTTCAGAGTATCTATGTTGTTGATGTGCAGGTGTCGGAGCGTGCAGCAAGGACCCCAGGCAGTGACGCCCTGCAGGCCGCTGCCTCCTTCCTGCTGCCCACCCGCCAGGCTAAGGAGCTAGCAGAAGTTCAGCTGGAGGGTCGCTGAGGGACAGAAAGGAGGGGCAGGACACGCTCTGCTGCTTTCAGCTGGGTGTTTGGGCGAGAGTGCTGCTTGCATGATACTGCTGTTGTGCTGTCATCGTTCACCTGATGATGCGAGCTCAGTGTCATGTGCCATATCTGGTGGTGTTGTGTAGATGTGCCATCTGTGCTCTGGCTGAGGTTCA
>VIIQ02000800.1:0-34711 GCA_007449985.2 Desmodesmus armatus
CCAGGTAGGGAGCGTATGGGGGGGGGGGGTAGGTGGGGGCCAAGTACAGATGGGCCTGGCAGCCAGGTTTACAACAGGCAGTTGGGGGGGGGGGGTGAGGGACCACAGCGGAGCAGATCCACACATATGGGCCAGGCAAGCGCACTGCGCCCGGGGCCGGGTGGAGCCTGGTTAAGTTGGACGTGGTTGGCAGCTGGACCAGGTTTGCTTGGGGCAGGTCTACATGCTGACAGTTTTCCTCAGCAATGAGTGAGGTCCGCTGCCACACTTCAGTCCCTGTATTTTTTTACAATCCTCCTGTTGCCACGCACTGCTGCTGCTATGGCTTCATGCACGCCTGGGCGCTTGTCATCAGCATGCTGTGCAGCTACAAGCGCTCCCCTGTGGTGGCTGCCGCGATCGGGCTTATCTGCCCAACAATGATGCAAGACGTGTATGCTGTGCTGTTAAGCACCTATGCACTGACCTGTCAAGTGTTTTGCGCTGCTGTCTCTCTTGTGTTCTCACCGCAACACGGTGCAGGTGGCGGCGGCAGTGTGCGGCAGACATGAACAAAGTGAGGTCAGCCCTGTCTCCTACTGCTACTGCTGCGGCTGCATGGACACCCGGGCACTCGATGTCACACTCCCCCCCCCTCCCCTGCCTAAACCCTGCTGCTGCCCTTGCTCACCAGTTTGCCTCATCTGCTGAAGCATGAACTGTTTCTTGAACAATTTTGTGCTGTCAACCGCTGATTTGTGCATTGTGTAGGTGGCGGCGGCAGTGTGCAGCAGACATGAACAAAGTGCGCTCAGCGCTGTCTTCCTACTGCTACTGCTGCGGCTGCATGGACACCAGGGCACTTGATGTCCACACTCCCCCCACCCCCGAAACTCACTGCTGCCCTTTGCTCACCAGTTTGCCTCATCTGCTGAAGCACTGAACTGCTTCTTGAACGATTTTGTGCTGTCAACCTCTGATTGTGCATTGTGTAGGTGGCGGCGGCAGTGTGCAGCAGACATGAACAAAGTGAGGTCAGCGCTATCGTCATACTGCTACTGCTGCGGCTGTATGGACAACCCGGGCACTGGATGTCAGCAGCCACGTGACGCTGAGCAGCCCTATAAGCAATGGGGGCAGCAGCTGTTTGCTGCTGCTGCTGCTGCTGCTGGCTGCTGCTGCTGCTGGCTGCTGCTGCTGCTGCTACTGCTGCTGCTGCTGCTACTGCTGCTGGTGCTGCTGCTGATACGGCAGGGATCTAGCAGTAGGGCAGGTGCTGAGGTTCAAAAAGCCCACAGCAGCAGCAGTAGCAGCAGCAGTAGCAGCAGCAGGGGAGGCAGTGATATGGGCTGGTGCAGTGGTTGGGTGTCCCTATCAGCAACTATTCAGGGAACTGCTGCAGGTAGGCTGTGCATATACACATGTATCATATCTTGTGTTGTCATTATGCAATCATCACCATGTCATGCATTTCTATGCAAACTATTGTTTGCTACCTGCCAAGGTTTTGTCCTGGTTACCTTGCCATGATGTCAATACCTTGAAGTTTGACCGCCACTGGATAAGGCCCATTCCAGGGTCTGCATGACTGCATGGCATCGTGTGGGCCATTTACACATGCCTCCCCCTATCTTTCATAGGCTCGTGCCACGTAATGTTTTCTGCAAAGATGGTTTGTTGCAAATGCACGAGTGGTTGTTGGTGCTGGCGTACGTGATTAGCATGGGTGCTTGCTGGCTTATGGTGCTGTCTTGCCTGCTGAACTTTGCCCCCCCCTTACACACACATGCACTCCCTGTGTCTAAAAACTTCCTTCGTTTGTGCCACCAGGTGCGCATGCTTCGTGTGATGCACGGCAACCTTACCAACCTTGCCAACTACCACGGAGCCCCCTCCCTCACCCGTCTCTCATCATCAGCAGCAAGTGACTACAAGCGGCACGAGCTGGCCCTCTTAGCCACCTGCTGTCAGTTGGCAGCATTGGATCCTGCAGGAGCAGTAACCGCCCTGGCAGCAGTAGTGACAGATGGAGTGACGCTGCCCGGGTGTTACATGACGACGGCTGGCACCAGCACAACAACGCTGCCACTGCTGCCACTGCAGCTGCCGGCAGCAGCAGTGGCAGCAGTCTGTTATATCAGGATTGCATGACGGCTGCTGACTGCCTTGGGGTGTGGTGTGTGAGTGACAATGCGGCTGCTGTTCAGGACCTTGCTGGTTTGCTGAAGGTGGGTGACTGAGTGACTGAGTGGTTGGGTGGGTCGGTGTGGATGGCAGGGTGGGTGGTGATTGAAGATGCAGTGGGGGTGGTGTGTATGTGACGTGCAGTTGCTGTGCGGGACCTTGCTGGTTTGTTCAAGGTGACATTGAGGGGTGCAGCTGTTGGCCAGAGTGCCGGGATTCGGAATGGGGTTGTTGACGGGTTGCTGTCCAACTTTGCAGTCTGCTCAAGGGCAGTGTTTTCTGTCTGGTGTTACTGCTTCAGGTGTTGGAGCTCGCAGCAAGGGCCCCAGGCAATGCTGCCTTGCAGGCCGCTGCCTCCTTCCTGTTTGCTCATTGACCTTCATCTTCCCTGTTTTGGCGGGTATCAGCTGCTGCAGGTGTCACACTTACAGTGCTACATGTGTACTTGTAAAAGCGATGACTGTAGGTTAGTCAAGCTCAACGCAAAGCAACAGTTCATTCGCTCAGTTCAGAGTATCTATGTTGTTGATGTGCAGGTGTCGGAGCTTGCAGCAAGGACCCCAGGCAGTGACGCCCTGCAGGCCGCTGCCTCCTTCCTGCTAGCCCACCCCGCCAGGCTAAGGAGGCTAGCAGAAGTTCAGCTGGAGGGTCGGCTGAGGGACAGAAGGAGGGGCAGGACACGCTCTGCTGCTTTCAGCTGGGTGTTTGGGCGAGATGTGCTGCTTGCATGATACTGCTGTTGTGCTGTCATCGTTCCCTGATTATGCGAGCCTCAGTGTCATGTGCCATATCTGGTGGTGTTGTGTAGATGTGCCATCTGTGCTCTGGCTGAGGTTCAGTTGAAGGGCGGGCAAAGGGACAGAAGAAGGGGCATGACACGCTCTGCTGCTTTCAGCTGGGTGTTTGGGCGGGATGTGCTGCTTGCGTGATGCTGCTGTGTGCCGTCATTGTTCACCTGATTATGCGAGCCTCAGTGTCATGTGCCATATCTGGTGGTGTTGTGTAGATGTGCCATCTGTGCTCTGGCTGAGGTTCAGTTGAAGGGGCGGCAAAGGGACAGAAGAAGGGCATGACACGCTCTGCTGCTGTCAGCTGGGTGTTTGGGCGGGATGTGCTGCTTGCGTGATGCTGCTGTGTGCCGTCATTGTTCACCTGAACATGCGAGCCTCAGTGTCATGTGCCATATCTGGTGGTTTGTGTAGATGTGCCATCTGTGCTCTGGCTGAGGTTCAGTTGAAGGGGCGGCAAAGGGACAGAAGAAGGGGCATGACACGCTCTGCTGCTTTCAGCTGGTGTTTTGGGGCGGGATGTGCTGCTTGCGTGATGCTGCTGTGTGCCGTCATTGTTCACCTGATTATGCGAGCCTCAGTGTCATGTGCCATATCTGGTGGTGTTGTAGATGTGCCATCTGTGCTCTGGCTGAGGTTCAGTTGAAGGGGCGGCAAAGGGACAGAAAAGGGCATGACACGCTCTGCTGCTTTCAGCTGGGTGTTTGGGCGGGATGTGCTGCTTGCGTGATGCTGCTGTGTGCCGTCATTGTTCACACCTGATTATGCGAGCCTCAGTGTCATGTCCCATATCTGGTGGTGTTGTGTAGATGTGCCATCTGTGCTCTGGCTGAGGTTCAGTTGAAGGGGCGGCAAAGGGACAGAAGAAGGGGCATGACACGCTCTGCTGCTTTCATGGGTGTTTGGGCGGGATGTGCTGCTTGCGTGATGCTGCTGTTTGCCGTCATTTTCACCTGATTATGCGAGCCTCAGTGTCATGTGCCATATCGGTGGTGTTGTGTAGATGTGCCATCTGTGCTCTGGCTGAGGTTCAGTTGAAGGGGCGGCAAAGGGACAGAAGAAGGGCATGACCGCTCTGCTGCTGTCAGCTGGGTGTTTGGGCGGGATGTGCTGCTTGCGTGATGCTGCTGTGTGCCGTCATTGTTCACCTGACATGCGAGCCTCAGTGTCATGTGCCATATCTGGTGGTGTTGTGTAGATGTGCCATCTGTGCTCTGGCTGAGGTTCAGTTTGAAGGGTCGGCAAAGGGACAGCAGAAGGGGCAGCTGAGCAGCTCTCTGTGATGTTCCAGATCAACCAACAGGTGTGTGGGCCACACTGCAGCACACCAGCAGGAGCATCGGCCCCATGGAGCATTCTCAACATTATGATTTTACTTGGTGAATGCATTGGAGGCCCCCTGCACATCCAGATCATCAGCACAGAACAGCCTTGGCAGCAGCAGCAGTTGCAAGAACAGTGCCACTAAGCTGCATGAGACCCACAGCAGAGCTACACAAGAAGCAGCCAGCATGCATGGTGCTGGATCAGCAGTTGAAAACCGAAGCAACTGCTCCCTGCCCTTCCTGCAGGTACTTACAGCCAACATTCAACACTAAGGAGGCACCAACGACGACACGAGTCGAGCCCCACACCATGACCACCAGATGCAAGGAGCAGATGAGACCCATAGGTGGGTGAGACTGGTGTGTCACGCAGCAGCAGCAGAGACATATGCCAGCACCACAGGCAGCTGCCTTGGTGAGGCAGAGCAACCGTGCAGTTGAAGGGTGCCAAACCACAATCGCTGCTACGACGCACAAGCGTTACAGCGCTCAGCTGAGCTCAAGGGCAGTGTAGTTGCCACCAACAGCAGTGAATGCCTCCCAAGTGTCTGGCAGTGTGGTGATATCAGATGCAGTCCTGCTGGCTGGCATAGGGCATTCAAAAGTAGCATACTGCCCCTTGGACCTTTGTGGGGTAGCGTTCGTGTTGGGGTACAATTGCATACACTGCAGCAGCCAGCTGTGCGTCTCCTCATCCATGTGACTATGCACGTGCTCAATGGACCTCTTGCATTTAGTTGGGTGGGGTGGATGAAGCAGCAGCTGCCATCCCTGAGGCAGGAGGCTGGCTGCTTCGCTGTGCACCATGGGGACCCCAGTCGCTGCAGATGATGAAGTGCTCTGTGTGCCTCAGCCAGCAGCAACATATTTGTCCTGCAGCCCATGCACAGCTCCCTGAACATGTCATTGTTATGTGCTGTTGTAATGTATGTGGTTGGCTGGATGGATGTCCTGGACCCCCCTTTGTGTGCAGGTGCATTGCGGCGAAACCAAGGCGACATGCGCAAGGCGGGGCGAACATGCGGGCAGCACAGCAGCACAGCAGTGATGAGATGCCACAAGATAGTCGACCCCACACCATATGCAGGCCACACTGGTTGCTGCAAGCAGCAGCTTTACTACAACTGCAGCTGCCAGCCAGGCGCACAGCACGTGGCATGCTTGGGGGGCGGAACCGCCAACCCCAGCGAAACAGCCCTCAACGGCCACGCATGCAGCAGGAAGGGCAGCAGCTGGCAGGGGGTGCTGTATGGATTGTGTGATGCTGAGCAGTTGATTGAGCTATATGCTGTAGAAGCACATAGCCTTGACAAGCCTGAACATGCTGTTGTGTTTGAGGGGTTGACCGTGTGCCCTGCGTCAAACCGCGAAAATGTCATTGTTGCCGCGGCATGCAGCTTGGTAATCAAAGTGAACGGCCAAGGGCACAGTACTATAGTACTGACACATGCCAACAGTTGTGACAGTAGCCTTGCTGAAATGAGGCTCAAGGACCAGTTGTATGCTCAAGAGGTCCTGGGGTAGGGTTTGAGTGTGTTGCGGTTGTTGATGGTTGAGGACATCAGCAACACAACAGCCCTAGCTGCCCTATGCAAAAGATGCCAAGCAGCCAGGCGACAATGGTGACAGTGCCATATGCCAAGGCCAAGGCAAGGGTGGCACAGTAGGTGACGGTGCCCGGGAGGGTCATGTTGCCGGTGGTGGGGGGGTAGGGGGGTGGCGGCCCAGAAACTGTCATTGGCGACGGCTGCTAGCACAGGCCATGAACGCTGGTAAGGCTAGGGTAGGTGCACTAGCGCTGCTGAGTGTGACGCAATGGCACACTGTGCCGGGGCCCTTGGAGCCCTGTTGGTGCCAAGTCAGTGCACAGCCCCAGACACAGGGGGGTGGACAATGAATCTCGCGGGTGTTGCAGTCAGCTGTAGAGCAAGTCCTAAGGAACAAAGTGATATGCTTAAAAAATGCAGCCTTGCTCTGGTGTTTCCGCAATTTGAATAAACGTATGCCCCGCTGCGCAGATTGGCGGTAAGCGGAATTCTCGTTTTTTCGGCCCAGCTGGCCCCAGCACTGGCTCTCAAATGTTTGTCCTGTATCTCTGCAAGGCCGTGCTAGCTTGTGCCTTGTATCTGTGCGGTGTACATGCAGCAAGAGCGAAGTATTGCTGCAGTGAGATTGTGCTGTCTCGCCCTGTACTGTGTTGGAGCGGTGAAATTGGCATTCTGGGACCTGGGGTAACTGATGTGACCTTCAGCATACTGTACCACATAAAGGCCTCACCGCGGGCTCATCTGCGTAGCTGATTCCGCTTGATAGTGTTGTTGTGAGTCGAAATGTGCTGCCAGTCGCTGCTGTGTGGTTGCTCTTTTGTCCGTGGTTGGCTGACGTAACCGTTGACTGTGTTTCTGGCGCTGCTGAGCCTCTCAGGGAGTCTTTGGACCGAGCTACGCGAGAACAGCCTGGCAAGCCTCGTAACTTTGTGGAAGGAATGCGCACATTAAACGAAATTGCTTTGCATGAGAAACGCTGCACACGAGTGCGTCTGCTTGGGCTGAGCCGGCGAAACCCCCAGAGAATCATTGTCCACCCCCCTGTGTCTAACCCCTGACCTGCACCCTGACTGACGTCCGTGTTCTCTGCGGAAACACGGACGATTGCGGCCTTGTTTTCAGTGAAATCAATGCTTGTAATGCGTACGTTCTTGTCAGCTCTGCAGCCCCTGTGCAACTCGCCATCTTGATTTTAGCAGTCAGCAGGAGTGTCAGCATCTGCTGTGCTGGATTCTTGGTTTCTTCTAGCGGCTTCATCTTGCTCTGCAATTCAAACAGTTGAACTTGTATGTTGTCAAGTAAAAGTTTCAGCTCAGCAGAGAGGCTGGAGCAGCAGCAGCAGCAGCTGAGGGCTGGTGTGATGTTCCAGATCAACCAACAGGTGTGTGGGCCACACTGCAGCACACCAGCAGGAGCATCGGCCCCATGAAGCATTCTCAACATTATGATTTTACTTGGTGAATGCATTGGAGGCCCCCTGCACATCCAGATCAGGCTCAGCACAGAACAGCCTTGGCAGCAGCAGCAGCAGTAATTGCAAGAACAGTGCCACTAAGCTGCATGAGACCCACAGCAGAGCTACACAGAAGAAGCAGCCAGCATGCATGGTGCTGGATCAGCAGTTGAAAACCGAAGCAACTGCTCCCTGCCCTTCCTGCAGGTACTTACAGCCAACATGCAACACTAAGGAGGCACCAACGACGACACGAGTCGAGCCCCACACCATGACCACCAGATGCAAGGAGCAGATGAGACCCATAGGTGGGTGAGACTGGTGTGTCACGCAGCAGCAGCAGAGACATATGCCAGCACCACAGGCAGCTGCCTTGGTGAGGCAGAGCAACCGTGCAGTTGAAGGGTGCCAAACCACAATCGCTGCTACGACGCACAAGCGTTACAGCGCTCAGCTGAGCTCAAGGGCAGTGTAGTTGCCACCAACAGCAGTGAATGCCTCCCAAGTGTCTGGCAGTGTGGTGATATCAGATGCAGTCCTGCTGGCTGGCATAGGGCATTCAAAAGTAGCATACTGCCCCTTGGACCTTTGTGGGGTAGCGTTCGTGTTGGGGTACAATTGCATACACTGCAGCAGCCAGCTGTGCGTCTCCTCATCCATGTGACTATGCACGTGCTCAATGGACCTCTTGCATTTAGTTGGGTGGGGTGGATGAAGCAGCAGCTGCCATCCCTGAGGCAGGAGGCTGGCTGCTTCGCTGTGCACCATGGGGACCCCAGTCGCTGCAGATGATGAAGTGCTCTGTGTGCCTCAGCCAGCAGCAACATATTTGTCCTGCAGCCCATGCACAGCTCCCTGAACATGTCATTGTTATGTGCTGTTGTAATGTATGTGGTTGGCTGGATGGATGTCCTGGACCCCCCTTTGTGTGCAGGTGCATTGCGGCGAAACCAAGGCGACATGCGCAAGGCGGGGCGAACATGCGGGCAGCACAGCAGCACAGCAGTGATGAGATGCCACAAGATAGTCGACCCCACACCATATGCAGGCCACACTGGTTGCTGCAAGCAGCAGCTTTACTACAACTGCAGCTGCCAGCCAGGCGCACAGCACGTGGCATGCTTGGGGGGCGGAACCGCCAACCCCAGCGAAACAGCCCTCAACGGCCACGCATGCAGCAGGAAGGGCAGCAGCTGGCAGGGGGTGCTGTATGGATTGTGTGATGCTGAGCAGTTGATTGAGCTATATGCTGTAGAAGCACATAGCCTTGACAAGCCTGAACATGCTGTTGTGTTTGAGGGGTTGACCGTGTGCCCTGCGTCAAACCGCGAAAATGTCATTGTTGCCGCGGCATGCAGCTTGGTAATCAAAGTGAACGGCCAAGGGCACAGTACTATAGTACTGACACATGCCAACAGTTGTGACAGTAGCCTTGCTGAAATGAGGCTCAAGGACCAGTTGTATGCTCAAGAGGTCCTGGGGTAGGGTTTGAGTGTGTTGCGGTTGTTGATGGTTGAGGACATCAGCAACACAACAGCCCTAGCTGCCCTATGCAAAAGATGCCAAGCAGCCAGGCGACAATGGTGACAGTGCCATATGCCAAGGCCAAGGCAAGGGTGTGCACAGTTGTGACGGCCCGGGAGGGTCATGTTGCCGGTGGTGGGGGGTAGGGGGGTGGCGGCCCAGAAACTGTCATTGGCGACGGCTGCTAGCACAGGCCATGAACCTCTGGTAAGGCTAGGGTGGGTGCATAGCGCTGCCGAGTGTGACGCAATGGCACAGTGCGGGGCCCTTGGAGCCCTGTTGGTGCCAAGTCAGTGCACAGCCCCAACACTGTGTCTAACCCCTGACCTGCACCCTGACTGACGTCCGTGTTCTCTGCGGAAACACGGACGATTGCGGCCTTGTTTTCAGTGAAATCAATGCTTGTAATGCGTACGTTCTTGTCAGCTCTGCAGCCCCTGTGCAACTCGCCATCTTGATTTTAGCAGTCAGCAGGAGTGTCAGCATCTGCTGTGCTGGATTCTTGGTTTCTTCTAGCGGCTTCATCTTGCTCTGCAATTCAAACAGTTGAACTTGTATGTTGTCAAGTAAAAGTTTCAGCTCAGCAGAGAGGCTGGAGCAGCAGCAGCAGCAGCTGAGGGCTGGTGTGATGTTCCAGATCAACCAACAGGTGTGTGGGCCACACTGCAGCACACCAGCAGGAGCATCGGCCCCATGGAGCATTCTCAACATTATGATTTTACTTGGTGAATGCATTGGAGGCCCCCTGCACATCCAGATCAGGCTCAGCACAGAACAGCCTTGGCAGCAGCAGCAGCAGTAATTGCAAGAACAGTGCCACTAAGCTGCATGAGACCCACAGCAGAGCTACACAGAAGAAGCAGCCAGCATGCATGGTGCTGGATCAGCAGTTGAAAACCGAAGCAACTGCTCCCTGCCCTTCCTGCAGGTACTTACAGCCAACATGCAACACTAAGGAGGCACCAACGACGACACGAGTCGAGCCCCACACCATGACCACCAGATGCAAGGAGCAGATGAGACCCATAGGTGGGTGAGACTGGTGTGTCACGCAGCAGCAGCAGAGACATATGCCAGCACCACAGGCAGCTGCCTTGGTGAGGCAGAGCAACCGTGCAGTTGAAGGGTGCCAAACCACAATCGCTGCTACGACGCACAAGCGTTACAGCGCTCAGCTGAGCTCAAGGGCAGTGTAGTTGCCACCAACAGCAGTGAATGCCTCCCAAGTGTCTGGCAGTGTGGTGATATCAGATGCAGTCCTGCTGGCTGGCATAGGGCATTCAAAAGTAGCATACTGCCCCTTGGACCTTTGTGGGGTAGCGTTCGTGTTGGGGTACAATTGCATACACTGCAGCAGCCAGCTGTGCGTCTCCTCATCCATGTGACTATGCACGTGCTCAATGGACCTCTTGCATTTAGTTGGGTGGGGTGGATGAAGCAGCAGCTGCCATCCCTGAGGCAGGAGGCTGGCTGCTTCGCTGTGCACCATGGGGACCCCAGTCGCTGCAGATGATGAAGTGCTCTGTGTGCCTCAGCCAGCAGCAACATATTTGTCCTGCAGCCCATGCACAGCTCCCTGAACATGTCATTGTTATGTGCTGTTGTAATATATGTGGTTGGCTGGATGGATGTCCTGGACCCCCCTTTGTGTGCAGGTGCATTGCGGCGAAACAAAGGCGACATGCGCAAGGCGGGGCGAACATGCGGGCAGCACAGCAGCACAGCAGTGATGAGATGCCACAAGATAGTCGACCCCACACCATATGCAGGCCACACTGGTTGCTGCAAGCAGCAGCTTTACTACAACTGCAGCTGCCAGCCAGGCGCACAGCACGTGGCATGCTTGGGGGGCGGAACCGCCAACCCCAGCGAAACAGCCCTCAACGGCCACGCATGCAGCAGGAAGGGCAGCAGCTGGCAGGGGGTGCTGTATGGATTGTGTGATGCTGAGCAGTTGATTGAGCTATATGCTGTAGAAGCACATAGCCTTGACAAGCCTGAACATGCTGTTGTGTTTGAGGGGTTGACCGTGTGCCCTGCGTCAAACCGCGAAAATGTCATTGTTGCCGCGGCATGCAGCTTGGTAATCAAAGTGAACGGCCAAGGGCACAGTACTATAGTACTGACACATGCCAACAGTTGTGACAGTAGCCTTGCTGAAATGAGGCTCAAGGACCAGTTGTATGCTCAAGAGGTCCTGGGGTAGGGTTTGAGTGTGTTGCGGTTGTTGATGGTTGAGGACATCAGCAACACAACAGCCCTAGCTGCCCTATGCAAAAGATGCCAAGCAGCCAGGCGACAATGGTGACAGTGCCATATGCCAAGGCCAAGGCAAGGGTGGCACAGTAGGTGACGGTGCCCGGGAGGGTCATGTTGCCGGTGGTGGGGGGGTAGGGGGGTGGCGGCCCAGAAACTGTCATTGGCGACGGCTGCTAGCACAGGCCATGAACACTGGTAAGGCTAGGGTGGGTGCACTAGCGCTGCCGAGTGTGACACAATGGCGCACTGTGCCGGGGCCCTTGGAGCCCTGTTGGTGCCAAGTCAGTGCACAGCCCCAGACACAGGGGGGTGGACAATGAATCTCGCGGGTGTTGCAGTCAGCTGTAGAGCAAGTCCTAAGGAACAAAGTGATATGCTTAAAAAATGCAGCCTTGCTCTGGTGTTTCCGCAATTTGAATAAACGTATGCCCCGCTGCGCAGATTGGCGGTAAGCGGAATTCTCGTTTTTTCGGCCCAGCTGGCCCCAGCACTGGCTCTCAAATGTTTGTCCTGTATCTCTGCAAGGCCGTGCTAGCTTGTGCCTTGTATCTGTGCGGTGTACATGCAGCAAGAGCGAAGTATTGCTGCAGTGAGATTGTGCTGTCTCGCCCTGTACTGTGTTGGAGCGGTGAAATTGGCATTCTGGGACCTGGGGTAACTGATGTGACCTTCAGCATACTGTACCACATAAAGGCCTCACCGCGGGCTCATCTGCGTAGCTGATTCCGCTTGATAGTGTTGTTGTGAGTCGAAATGTGCTGCCAGTCGCTGCTGTGTGGTTGCTCTTTTGTCCGTGGTTGGCTGACGTAACCGTTGACTGTGTTTCTGGCGCTGCTGAGCCTCTCAGGGAGTCTTTGGACCGAGCTACGCGAGAACAGCCTGGCAAGCCTCGTAACTTTGTGGAAGGAATGCGCACATTAAACGAAATTGCTTTGCATGAGAAACGCTGCACACGAGTGCGTCTGCTTGGGCTGAGCCGGCGAAACCCCCAGAGAATCATTGTCCACCCCCCTGTGTCTAACCCCTGACCTGCACCCTGACTGACGTCCGTGTTCTCTGCGGAAACACGGACGATTGCGGCCTTGTTTTCAGTGAAATCAATGCTTGTAATGCGTACGTTCTTGTCAGCTCTGCAGCCCCTGTGCAACTCGCCATCTTGATTTTAGCAGTCAGCAGGAGTGTCAGCATCTGCTGTGCTGGATTCTTGGTTTCTTCTAGCGGCTTCATCTTGCTCTGCAATTCAAACAGTTGAACTTGTATGTTGTCAAGTAAAAGTTTCAGCTCAGCAGAGAGGCTGGAGCAGCAGCAGCAGCAGCTGAGGGCTGGTGTGATGTTCCAGATCAACCAACAGGTGTGTGGGCCACACTGCAGCACACCAGCAGGAGCATCGGCCCCATGAAGCATTCTCAACATTATGATTTTACTTGGTGAATGCATTGGAGGCCCCCTGCACATCCAGATCAGGCTCAGCACAGAACAGCCTTGGCAGCAGCAGCAGCAGTAATTGCAAGAACAGTGCCACTAAGCTGCATGAGACCCACAGCAGAGCTACACAGAAGAAGCAGCCAGCATGCATGGTGCTGGATCAGCAGTTGAAAACCGAAGCAACTGCTCCCTGCCCTTCCTGCAGGTACTTACAGCCAACATGCAACACTAAGGAGGCACCAACGACGACACGAGTCGAGCCCCACACCATGACCACCAGATGCAAGGAGCAGATGAGACCCATAGGTGGGTGAGACTGGTGTGTCACGCAGCAGCAGCAGAGACATATGCCAGCACCACAGGCAGCTGCCTTGGTGAGGCAGAGCAACCGTGCAGTTGAAGGGTGCCAAACCACAATCGCTGCTACGACGCACAAGCGTTACAGCGCTCAGCTGAGCTCAAGGGCAGTGTAGTTGCCACCAACAGCAGTGAATGCCTCCCAAGTGTCTGGCAGTGTGGTGATATCAGATGCAGTCCTGCTGGCTGGCATAGGGCATTCAAAAGTAGCATACTGCCCCTTGGACCTTTGTGGGGTAGCGTTCGTGTTGGGGTACAATTGCATACACTGCAGCAGCCAGCTGTGCGTCTCCTCATCCATGTGACTATGCACGTGCTCAATGGACCTCTTGCATTTAGTTGGGTGGGGTGGATGAAGCAGCAGCTGCCATCCCTGAGGCAGGAGGCTGGCTGCTTCGCTGTGCACCATGGGGACCCCAGTCGCTGCAGATGATGAAGTGCTCTGTGTGCCTCAGCCAGCAGCAACATATTTGTCCTGCAGCCCATGCACAGCTCCCTGAACATGTCATTGTTATGTGCTGTTGTAATATATGTGGTTGGCTGGATGGATGTCCTGGACCCCCCTTTGTGTGCAGGTGCATTGCGGCGAAACAAAGGCGACATGCGCAAGGCGGGGCGAACATGCGGGCAGCACAGCAGCACAGCAGTGATGAGATGCCACAAGATAGTCGACCCCACACCATATGCAGGCCACACTGGTTGCTGCAAGCAGCAGCTTTACTACAACTGCAGCTGCCAGCCAGGCGCACAGCACGTGGCATGCTTGGGGGGCGGAACCGCCAACCCCAGCGAAACAGCCCTCAACGGCCACGCATGCAGCAGGAAGGGCAGCAGCTGGCAGGGGGTGCTGTATGGATTGTGTGATGCTGAGCAGTTGATTGAGCTATATGCTGTAGAAGCACATAGCCTTGACAAGCCTGAACATGCTGTTGTGTTTGAGGGGTTGACCGTGTGCCCTGCGTCAAACCGCGAAAATGTCATTGTTGCCGCGGCATGCAGCTTGGTAATCAAAGTGAACGGCCAAGGGCACAGTACTATAGTACTGACACATGCCAACAGTTGTGACAGTAGCCTTGCTGAAATGAGGCTCATGGACCAGTTGTATGCTCAAGAGGTCCTGGGGTAGGGTTTGAGTGTGTTGCGGTTGTTGATGGTTGAGGACATCAGCAACACAACAGCCCTAGCTGCCCTATGCAAAAGATGCCAAGCAGCCAGGCGACAATGGTGACAGTGCCATATGCCAAGGCCAAGGCAAGGGTGGCACAGTAGGTGACGGTGCCCGGGAGGGTCATGTTGCCGGTGGTGGGGGGGTAGGGGGGTGGCGGCCCAGAAACTGTCATTGGCGACGGCTGCTAGCACAGGCCATGAACACTGGTAAGGCTAGGGTGGGTGCACTAGCGCTGCCGAGTGTGACACAATGGCGCACTGTGCCGGGGCCCTTGGAGCCCTGTTGGTGCCAAGTCAGTGCACAGCCCCAGACACAGGGGGGTGGACAATGAATCTCGCGGGTGTTGCAGTCAGCTGTAGAGCAAGTCCTAAGGAACAAAGTGATATGCTTAAAAAGTGCAGCCTTGCTCTGGTGTTTCCGCAATTTGAATAAACGTATGCCCCGCTGCGCAGATTGGCGGTAAGCGGAATTCTCGTTTTTTCGGCCCAGCTGGCCCCAGCACTGGCTCTCAAATTTTGTCCTGTATCTCTGCAAGGCCGTGCTAGCTTGTGCCTTGTATCTGTGCGGTGTACATGCAGCAAGAGCGAAGTATTGCTGCAGTGAGATTGTGCTGTCTCGCCCTGTACTGTGTTGGAGCGGTGAAATTGGCATTCTGGGA
This sequence comes from Desmodesmus armatus, assembly GCA_007449985.2. Taxonomy (NCBI): domain Eukaryota; kingdom Viridiplantae; phylum Chlorophyta; class Chlorophyceae; order Sphaeropleales; family Scenedesmaceae; genus Desmodesmus; species Desmodesmus armatus. The sequence goes on from VIIQ02000800.1 coordinate 14,668, forward strand.
CCTGGGGTAACTGATGTGACCTTCAGCATACTGTACCACATAAAGGCCTCACCGCGGGCTCATCTGCGTAGCTGATTCCGCTTGATAGTGTTGTTGTGAGTCGAAATGTGCTGCCAGTCGCTGCTGTGTGGTTGCTCTTTTGTCCGTGGTTGGCTGACGTAACCGTTGACTGTGTTTCTGGCGCTGCTGAGCCTCTCAGGGAGTCTTTGGACCGAGCTACGCGAGAACAGCCTGGCAAGCCTCGCAACTTTGTGGAAGGAATGCGCACATTAAACGCAATTGCTTTGCATGAGAAACGCTGCACACGAGTGCGTCTGCTTGGGCTGAGCCGGCGAAACCCCCAGAGAATCATTGTCCACCCCCCTGTGTCTAACCCCTGACCTGCACCCTGACTGACGTCCGTGTTCTCTGCGGAAACACGGACGATTGCGGCCTTGTTTTCAGTGAAATCAATGCTTGTAATGCGTACGTTCTTGTCAGCTCTGCAGCCCCTGTGCAACTCGCCATCTTGATTTTAGCAGTCAGCAGGAGTGTCAGCATCTGCTGTGCTGGATTCTTGGTTTCTTCTAGCGGCTTCATCTTGCTCTGCAATTCAAACAGTTGAACTTGTATGTTGTCAAGTAAAAGTTTCAGCTCAGCAGAGAGGCTGGAGCAGCAGCAGCAGCAGCTGAGGGCTGGTGTGATGTTCCAGATCAACCAACAGGTGTGTGGGCCACACTGCAGCACACCAGCAGGAGCATCGGCCCCATGAAGCATTCTCAACATTATGATTTTACTTGGTGAATGCATTGGAGGCCCCCTGCACATCCAGATCAGGCTCAGCACAGAACAGCCTTGGCAGCAGCAGCAGCAGTAATTGCAAGAACAGTGCCACTAAGCTGCATGAGACCCACAGCAGAGCTACACAGAAGAAGCAGCCAGCATGCATGGTGCTGGATCAGCAGTTGAAAACCGAAGCAACTGCTCCCTGCCCTTCCTGCAGGTACTTACAGCCAACATGCAACACTAAGGAGGCACCAACGACGACACGAGTCGAGCCCCACACCATGACCACCAGATGCAAGGAGCAGATGAGACCCATAGGTGGGTGAGACTGGTGTGTCACGCAGCAGCAGCAGAGACATATGCCAGCACCACAGGCAGCTGCCTTGGTGAGGCAGAGCAACCGTGCAGTTGAAGGGTGCCAAACCACAATCGCTGCTACGACGCACAAGCGTTACAGCGCTCAGCTGAGCTCAAGGGCAGTGTAGTTGCCACCAACAGCAGTGAATGCCTCCCAAGTGTCTGGCAGTGTGGTGATATCAGATGCAGTCCTGCTGGCTGGCATAGGGCATTCAAAAGTAGCATACTGCCCCTTGGACCTTTGTGGGGTAGCGTTCGTGTTGGGGTACAATTGCATACACTGCAGCAGCCAGCTGTGCGTCTCCTCATCCATGTGACTATGCACGTGCTCAATGGACCTCTTGCATTTAGTTGGGTGGGGTGGATGAAGCAGCAGCTGCCATCCCTGAGGCAGGAGGCTGGCTGCTTCGCTGTGCACCATGGGGACCCCAGTCGCTGCAGATGATGAAGTGCTCTGTGTGCCTCAGCCAGCAGCAACATATTTGTCCTGCAGCCCATGCACAGCTCCCTGAACATGTCATTGTTATGTGCTGTTGTAATATATGTGGTTGGCTGGATGGATGTCCTGGACCCCCCTTTGTGTGCAGGTGCATTGCGGCGAAACAAAGGCGACATGCGCAAGGCGGGGCGAACATGCGGGCAGCACAGCAGCACAGCAGTGATGAGATGCCACAAGATAGTCGACCCCACACCATATGCAGGCCACACTGGTTGCTGCAAGCAGCAGCTTTACTACAACTGCAGCTGCCAGCCAGGCGCACAGCACGTGGCATGCTTGGGGGGCGGAACCGCCAACCCCAGCGAAACAGCCCTCAACGGCCACGCATGCAGCAGGAAGGGCAGCAGCTGGCAGGGGGTGCTGTATGGATTGTGTGATGCTGAGCAGTTGATTGAGCTATATGCTGTAGAAGCACATAGCCTTGACAAGCCTGAACATGCTGTTGTGTTTGAGGGGTTGACCGTGTGCCCTGCGTCAAACCGCGAAAATGTCATTGTTGCCGCGGCATGCAGCTTGGTAATCAAAGTGAACGGCCAAGGGCACAGTACTATAGTACTGACACATGCCAACAGTTGTGACAGTAGCCTTGCTGAAATGAGGCTCAAGGACCAGTTGTATGCTCAAGAGGTCCTGGGGTAGGGTTTGAGTGTGTTGCGGTTGTTGATGGTTGAGGACATCAGCAACACAACAGCCCTAGCTGCCCTATGCAAAAGATGCCAAGCAGCCAGGCGACAATGGTGACAGTGCCATATGCCAAGGCCAAGGCAAGGGTGGCACAGTAGGTGACGGTGCCCGGGAGGGTCATGTTGCCGGTGGTGGGGGGGTAGGGGGGTGGCGGCCCAGAAACTGTCATTGGCGACGGCTGCTAGCACAGGCCATGAACACTGGTAAGGCTAGGGTGGGTGCACTAGCGCTGCTGAGTGTGACACAATGGCGCACTGTGCCGGGGCCCTTGGAGCCCTGTTGGTGCCAAGTCAGTGCACAGCCCCAGACACAGGGGGGTGGACAATGAATCTCGCGGGTGTTGCAGTCAGCTGTAGAGCAAGTCCTAAGGAACAAAGTGATATGCTTAAAAAGTGCAGCCTTGCTCTGGTGTTTCCGCAATTTGAATAAACGTATGCCCCGCTGCGCAGATTGGCGGTAAGCGGAATTCTCGTTTTTTCGGCCCAGCTGGCCCCAGCACTGGCTCTCAGAATGTTTGTCTGTATCTCTGCAAGGCCGTGCTAGCTTGTGCCTTGTATCTGTGCGGTGTACATGCAGCAAGAGCGAAGTATTGCTGCAGTGAGATTGTGCTGTCTCGCCCTGTACTGTGTTGGAGCGGTGAAATTGGCATTCTGGGACCTGGGGTAACTGATGTGACCTTCAGCATACTGTACCACATAAAGGCCTCACCGCGGGCTCATCTGCGTAGCTGATTCCGCTTGATAGTGTTGTTGTGAGTCGAAATGTGCTGCCAGTCGCTGCTGTGTGGTTGCTCTTTTGTCCGTGGTTGGCTGACGTAACCGTTGACTGTGTTTCTGGCGCTGCTGAGCCTCTCAGGGAGTCTTTGGACCGAGCTACGCGAGAACAGCCTGGCAAGCCTCGTAACTTTGTGGAAGGAATGCGCACATTAAACGCAATTGCTTTGCATAAGAACCGCTGCACACGAGTGCGTCTGCTTGGGCTGAGCCGGCGAAACCCCCAGAGAATCATTGTCCACCCCCCTGTGTCTAACCCCTGACCTGCACCCTGACTGACGTCCGTGTTCTCTGCGGAAACACGGACGATTGCGGCCTTGTTTTCAGTGAAATCAATGCTTGTAATGCGTACGTTCTTGTCAGCTCTGCAGCCCCTGTGCAACTCGCCATCTTGATTTTAGCAGTCAGCAGGAGTGTCAGCATCTGCTGTGCTGGATTCTTGGTTTCTTCTAGCGGCTTCATCTTGCTCTGCAATTCAAACAGTTGAACTTGTATGTTGTCAAGTAAAAGTTTCAGCTTAGCAGAGAGGCTGGAGCAGCAGCAGCAGCAGCAGCTGAGGGCTGGTGTGATGTTCCAGATCAACCAACAGGTGTGTGGGCCACACTGCAGCACACCAGCAGGAGCATCGGCCCCATGGAGCATTCTCAACATTATGATTTCACTTGGTGAATGCATTGGAGGCCCCCTGCACATCCAGATCAGGCTCAGCACAGAACAGCCTTGGCAGCAGCAGTAGCAGTAATTGCAAGAACAGTGCCACTAAGCTGCATGAGACCCACAGCAGAGCTACACAGCAGAAGCAGCCAGCATGCATGGTGCTGGATCAGCAGTTGAAAACCGAAGCAACTGCTCCCTGCCCTTCCTGCAGGTACTTACAGCCAACATTCAACACTAAGGAGGCACCAACGACGACACGAGTCGAGCCCCACACCATGACCACCAGATGCAAGGAGCAGATGAGACCCATAGGTGGGTGAGACTGGTGTGTCACGCAGCAGCAGCAGAGACATATGCCAGCACCACAGGCAGCTGCCTTGGTGAGGCAGAGCAACCGTGCAGTTGAAGGGTGCCAAACCACAATCGCTGCTACGACGCACAAGCGTTACAGCGCTCAGCTGAGCTCAAGGGCAGTGTAGTTGCCACCAACAGCAGTGAATGCCTCCCAAGTGTCTGGCAGTGTGGTGATATCAGATGCAGTCCTGCTGGCTGGCATAGGGCATTCAAAAGTAGCATACTGCCCCTTGGACCTTTGTGGGGTAGCGTTCGTGTTGGGGTATAATTGCATACACTGCAGCAGCCAGCTGTGCGTCTCCTCATCCATGTGACTATGCACGTGCTCAATGGACCTCTTGCATTTAGTTGAGTGGGGTGGATGAAGCAGCAGCTGCCATCCCTGAGGCAGGAGGCTGGCTGCTTCGCTGTGCACCATGGGGACCCCAGTCGCTGCAGATGATGAAGTGCTCTGTGTGCCTCAGCCAGCAGCAACATATTTGTCCTGCAGCCCATGCACAGCTCCCTGAACATGTCATTGTTATGTGCTGTTGTAATGTATGTGGTTGGCTGGATGGATGTCCTGGACCCCCCTTTGTGTGCAGGTGCATTGCGGCGAAACAAAGGCGACATGCGCAAGGCGGGGCGAACATGCGGGCAGCACAGCAGCACAGCAGTGATGAGATGCCACAAGATAGTCGACCCCACACCATATGCAGGCCACACTGGTTGCTGCAAGCAGCAGCTTTACTACAACTGCAGCTGCCAGCCAGGCGCACAGCACGTGGCATGCTTGGGGGGCGGAACCGCCAACCCCAGCGAAACAGCCCTCAACGGCCACGCATGCAGCAGGAAGGGCAGCAGCTGGCAGGGGGTGCTGTATGGATTGTGTGATGCTGAGCAGTTGATTGAGCTATATGCTGTAGAAGCACATAGCCTTGACAAGCCTGAACATGCTGTTGTGTTTGAGGGGTTGACCGTGTGCCCTGCGTCAAACCGCGAAAATGTCATTGTTGCCGCGGCATGCAGCTTGGTAATCAAAGTGAACGGCCAAGGGCACAGTACTATAGTACTGACACATGCCAACAGTTGTGACAGTAGCCTTGCTGAAATGAGGCTCAAGGACCAGTTGTATGCTCAAGAGGTCCTGGGGTAGGGTTTGAGTGTGTTGCGGTTGTTGATGGTTGAGGACATCAGCAACACAACAGCCCTAGCTGCCCTATGCAAAAGATGCCAAGCAGCCAGGCGACAATGGTGACAGTGCCATATGCCAAGGCCAAGGCAAGGGTGGCACAGTAGGTGACGGTGCCCCGGAGGGTCATGTTGCCGGTGGTGGGGGGGTAGGGGGGTGGCGGCCCAGAAACTGTCATTGGCGACGGCTGCTAGCACAGGCCATGAACACTGGTAAGGCTAGGGTGGGTGCACTAGCGCTGCTGAGTGTGACACAATGGCGCACTGTGCCGGGGCCCTTGGAGCCCTGTTGGTGCCAAGTCAGTGCACAGCCCCAGACACAGGGGGGTGGACAATGAATCTCGCGGGTGTTGCAGTCAGCTGTAGAGCAAGTCCTAAGGAACAAAGTGATATGCTTAAAAAGTGCAGCCTTGCTCTGGTGTTTCCGCAATTTGAATAAACGTATGCCCCGCTGCGCAGATTGGCGGTAAGCGGAATTCTCGTTTTTTCGGCCCAGCTGGCCCCAGCACTGGCTCTCAGATGTTTGTCCTGTATCTCTGCAAGGCCGTGCTAGCTTGTGCCTTGTATCTGTGCGGTGTACATGCAGCAAGAGCGAAGTATTGCTGCAGTGAGATTGTGCTGTCTCGCCCTGTACTGTGTTGGAGCGGTGAAATTGGCATTCTGGGACCTGGGGTAACTGATGTGACCTTCAGCATACTGTACCACATAAAGGCCTCACCGCGGGCTCATCTGCGTAGCTGATTCCGCTTGATAGTGTTGTTGTGAGTCGAAATGTGCTGCCAGTCGCTGCTGTGTGGTTGCTCTTTTGTCCGTGGTTGGCTGACGTAACCGTTGACTGTGTTTCTGGCGCTGCTGAGCCTCTCAGGGAGTCTTTGGACCGAGCTACACGAGAACAGCCTGGCAAGCCTCGTAACTTTGTGGAAGGAATGCGCACATTAAACGCAATTGCTTTGCATAAGAACCGCTGCACACGAGTGCGTCTGCTTGGGCTGAGCCGGCGAAACCCCCAGAGAATCATTGTCCACCCCCCTGTGTCTAACCCCTGACCTGCACCCTGACTGACGTCCGTGTTCTCTGCGAAATCAATGCTTGTAATGCGTACGTTCTTGTCAGCTCTGCAGCCCCTGTGCAACTCGCCATCTTGATTTTAGCAGTCAGCAGGAGTGTCAGCATCTGCTGTGCTGGATTCTTGGTTTCTTCTAGCGGCTTCATCTTGCTCTGCAATTCAAACAGCTGAACTTGTATGTTGTCAAGCAACTGTTCAGGGAGCTGCTGCAGGTAGGTTATGTCTACCCACGTATTTTAAATTGTACTGTTATCGTCAAGCTATTATCGTTTGATCATGTATAGCTTGACTTACTGTGTATGGTACAGTCACGTTTGAATACCTGCCACAAATTGGGGCTCATCCGTGGGGGGGGGGGGGGGGGGGGGAGGTTGTTACAAGGAGCTGCTGCAGGTAGGCTGTGCGTATACACATATATCATGTCTTTCGTTGTTATCATGCAATCATCATCATATCATGCATTACTATTGTTTGATACCTTTATGTTCAATACCTCAAAGTTTGAAAACTTCCAGTGACCACCACTGGATAAGGCCCATCCCAGGGTCTGCATGACTGCATGGCATCGTGTGGGCCATTTACGCATGCCTCCCCCTATCTTTCATAGGCTCGTGCCACGTAATGGTTTTCTGCAAAGATGCTTTGTTGCAAAAGCACGAGTGGTTGTTGGTGCTGGCGTACGTGATTAGCATGGGTGCTTGCTGGCTTATGGTGCTGTCTTGCCTGCTGAACTTTGCCTCTCCCCCCCCCCCCCCCCTTACACACACATGCACTCCCTGTGTCTAAAAACTTCCTTCGTTTGTGCCACCAGGTGCGCATGCTTCGTGTGATGCATGGTAACCTCACAAACCTTGCCAACTACCACGGAGCCCCTCCCTCACCCGTCTCTCAGCAGCAGCAGCAAGTGACTTCAAGCGACACGAGCTGGCCCTCTTAGCCACCTGCTGTCAGTTGGCAGCAATAGATCCTGCAGGAGCAGTAACCGCCCTGGCAGCAGTAGTGACAGATGGAGTGATGCTACCCGGGTGCCACATGGACGACGGCTGGCACCAGCACAACAACGCTGCCACTGGTGCCACTGCAGCTGCCGGCAGCAGCAGTGGCAGCAGTCTGTTATATCAGGATTGGATGACGGCTGCTGACTGCCTGGGGGTGTGGTGTGTGAGTGACAATGCGGCTGCTGTTCAGGACCTTGCTGGTTTGCTGAAGGTGGGTGACTGAGTGACTGAGTGGTTGGGTGGGTCGGTGTGGATGGCAGGGTGGGTGGTGATTGAAGATGCAGTGGGGGTGTGGTGTATGAGTGACAGGGCAGTTGCTGTGCGGGACCTTGCTGGTTTGTTCAAGGTGACATTGAGGGGTGCAGCTGTTGGGCCAGAGTGCCGGGATTCGGAATGGGGTTGTTGACGGGTTGGCTGTCTAACCTTTGCAGTCTGCTCAAGGGCAGTGTTTTCTGTCTGGTGTTACTGCTTCAGGTGTTGGAGCTCGCAGCAAGGGCCCCAGGCAATGCTGCCTTGCAGGCCGCTGCCTCCTTCCTGTTTGCTCACTTGACCTTCATCTTCCCTGTTTTGCGGGTATCAGCTGCTGCAGGTGTCACACTTACAGTGCTACATGTGTACTTGTAAAAGCGATGACTGTAGGTTAGTCAAGCTCAACGCAAAGCAACAGTTCATTCGCTCAGTTCAGAGTATCTATGTTGTTGATGTGCAGGTGTCGGAGCTTGCAGCAAGGACCCCAGGCAGTGACGCCCTGCAGGCCGCTGCCTCCTTCCTGCTAGCCCACCCCGCCAGGCTAAGGAGGCTAGCAGAAGTTCAGCTGGAGGGTCGGCTGAGGGACAGAAGGAGGGGCAGGACACGCTCTGCTGCTTTCAGCTGGGTGTTTGGGCGAGATGTGCTGCTTGCATGATACTGCTGTTGTGCTGTCATCGTTCACCTGATTATGCGAGCCTCAGTGTCATGTGCCATATCTGGTGGTGTTGTGTAGATGTGCCATCTGTGCTCTGGCTGAGGTTCAGTTGAAGGGGCGGCAAAGGGACAGAAGAAGGGGCATGACACGCTCTGCTGCTTTCAGCTGGGTGTTTGGGCGGGATGTGCTGCTTGCGTGATGCTGCTGTGTGCCGTCATTGTTCACCTGAACATGCGAGCCTCAGTGTCATGTCCCATATCTGGTGGTGTTGTGTAGATGTGCCATCTGTGCTCTGGCTGAGGTTCAGTTGAAGGGGCGGCAAAGGGACAGAAGAAGGGGCATGACACGCTCTGCTGCTGTCAGCTGGGTGTTTGGGCGGGATGTGCTGCTTGCGTGATGCTGCTGTGTGCCGTCATTGTTCACCTGATTATGCGAGCCTCAGTGTCATGTGCCATATCTGGTGGTGTTGTGTAGATGTGCCATCTGTGCTCTGGCTGAGGTTCAGTTGAAGGGGCGGCAAAGGGACAGAAGAAGGGGCATGACACGCTCTGCTGCTGTCAGCTGGGTGTTTGGGCGGGATGTGCTGCTTGCGTGATGCTGCTGTGTGCCGTCATTGTTCACCTGAACATGCGAGCCTCAGTGTCATGTGCCATATCTGGTGGTGTTGTGTAGATGTGCCATCTGTGCTCTGGCTGAGGTTCAGTTGAAGGGGCGGCAAAGGGACAGAAGAAGGGGCATGACACGCTCTGCTGCTTTCAGCTAGGTGTTTGGGCGGGATGTGCTGCTTGCGTGATGCTGCTGTGTGCCGTCATTGTTCACCTGATTATGCGAGCCTCAGTGTCATGTGCCATATCTGGTGGTGTTGTGTAGATGTGCCATCTGTGCTCTGGCTGAGGTTCAGTTGAAGGGGCGGCAAAGGGACAGAAGAAGGGGCATGACATGCTCTGCTGCTTTCAGCTGGGTGTTTGGGCGGGATGTGCTGCTTGCGTGATGCTTCTGTGTGCCGTCATTGTTCACCTGAACATGCGAGCCTCAGTGTCATGTGCCATATCTGGTGGTGTTGTGTAAATGTGCCATCTGTGCTCTGGCTGAGGTTCAGTTGAAGGGGCGGCAAAGGGACAGAAGAAGGGGCATGACACGCTCTGCTGCTGTCAGCTGGGTGTTTGGGCGGGATGTGCTGCTTGCGTGATGCTGCTGTGTGCCGTCATTGTTCACCTGATTATGCGAGCCTCAGTGTCATGTGCCATATCTGGTGGTGTTGTGTAGATGTGCCATCTGTGCTCTGGCTGAGGTTCAGTTGAAGGGGCGGCAAAGGGACAGAAGAAGGGGCATGACACGCTCTGCTGCTTTCAGCTGGGTGTTTGGGCGGGATGTGCTGCTTGCGTGATGCTGCTGTGTGCCGTCATTGTTCACCTGAACATGCGAGCCTCAGTGTCATGTCCCATATCTGGTGGTGTTGTGTAGATGTGCCATCTGTGCTCTGGCTGAGGTTCAGTTGAAGGGGCGGCAAAGGGACAGAAGAAGGGGCATGACACGCTCTGCTGCTGTCAGCTGGGTGTTTGGGCGGGATGTGCTGCTTGCGTGATGCTGCTGTGTGCCGTCATTGTTCACCTGATTATGCGAGCCTCAGTGTCATGTGCCATATCTGGTGGTGTTGTGTAGATGTGCCATCTGTGCTCTGGCTGAGGTTCAGTTGAAGGGGCGGCAAAGGGACAGAAGAAGGGGCATGACACGCTCTGCTGCTTTCAGCTGGGTGTTTGGGCGGGATGTGCTGCTTGCGTGATGCTGCTGTGTGCCGTCATTGTTCACCTGATTATGCGAGCCTCAGTGTCATGTGCCATATCTGGTGGTGTTGTGTAGATGTGCCATCTGTGCTCTGGCTGAGGTTTAGTTGAAGGGGCGGCAAAGGGACAGAAGAAGGGGCATGACATGCTCTGCTGCTTTCAGCTGGGTGTTTGGGCGGGATGTGCTGCTTGCGTGATGCTGCTGTGTGCCGTCATTGTTCACCTGATTATGCGAGCCTCAGTGTCATGTGCCATATCTGGTGGTGTTGTGTAGATGTGCCATCTGTGCTCTGGCTGAGGTTCAGTTGAAGGGGCGGCAAAGGGACAGAAGAAGGGGCATGACACGCTCTGCTGCTGTCAGCTGGGTGTTTGGGCGGGATGTGCTGCTTGCGTGATGCTGCTGTGTGCCGTCATTGTTCACCTGAACATGCGAGCCTCAGTGTCATGTGCCATATCTGGTGGTGTTGTGTAGATGTGCCATCTGTGCTCTGGCTGAGGTTCAGTTGAAGGGGCGGCAAAGGGACAGAAGAAGGGGCATGACACGCTCTGCTGCTTTCAGCTGGGTGTTTGGGCGGGATGTGCTGCTTGCGTGATGCTGCTGTGTGCCGTCATTGTTCACCTGATTATGCGAGCCTCAGTGTCATGTCCCATATCTGGTGGTGTTGTGTAGATGTGCCATCTGTGCTCTGGCTGAGGTTCAGTTGAAGGGGCGGCAAAGGGACAGAAGAAGGGGCATGACACGCTCTGCTGCTGTCAGCTGGGTGTTTGGGCGGGATGTGCTGCTTGCGTGATGCTGCTGTGTGCCGTCATTGTTCACCTGATTATGCGAGCCTCAGTGCATGTGCCATATCTGGTGGTGTTGTGTAGATGTGCCATCTGTGCTCTGGCTGAGGTTCAGTTGAAGGGGCGGCAAAGGGACAGAAGAAGGGGCATGACACGCTCTGCTGCTGTCAGCTGGGTGTTTGGGCGGGATGTGCTGCTTGCGTGATGCTTCTGTGTGCCGTCATTGTTCACCTGATTATGCGAGCCTCAGTGTCATGTGCCATATCTGGTGGTGTTGTGTAGATGTGCCATCTGTGCTCTGGCTGAGGTTCAGTTGAAGGGGCGGCAAAGGGACAGAAGAAGGGGCATGACACGCTCTGCTGCTTTCAGCTGGGTGTTTGGGCGGGATGTGCTGCTTGCGTGATGCTGCTGTGTGCCGTCATTGTTCACCTGATTATGCGAGCCTCAGTGTCATGTGCCATATCTGGTGGTGTTGTGTAGATGTGCCATCTGTGCTCTGGCTGAGGTTCAGTTGAAGGGGCGGCAAAGGGACAAAAGGAGGGGCATGACATGCTCTGCTGCTTTCAGCTGGGTGTTTGGGCGGGATGTGCTGCTTGCGTGATGCTGCTGTGTGCCGTCATTGTTCACCTGATTATGCGAGCCTCAGTGTCATGTGCCATATCTGGTGGTGTTGTGTAGATGTGCCATCTGTGCTCTGGCTGAGGTTCAGTTGAAGGGGCGGCAAAGGGACAGAAGAAGGGGCATGACATGCTTTGCTGCTTTCAGCTGGGTGTTTGGGCGGGATGTGCTGCTTGCGTGTTGCTGCTGTGTGCCGTCATTGTTCACCTGATTATGCGAGCCTCAGTGTCATGTGCCATATCTGGTGGTGTTGTGTAGATGTGCCATCTGTGCTCTGGCTGAGGTTCAGTTGAAGGGGCGGCAAAGGGACAGAAGAAGGGGCATGACACGCTCTGCTGCTGTCAGCTGGGTGTTTGGGCGGGATGTGCTGCTTGCGTGATGCTGCTGTGTGCCGTCATTGTTCACCTGAACATGCGAGCCTCAGTGTCATGTGCCATATCTGGTGGTGTTGTGTAGATGTGCCATCTGTGCTCTGGCTGAGGTTCAGTTGAAGGGGCGGCAAAGGGACAGAAGAAGGGGCATGACACGCTCTGCTGCTTTCAGCTGGGTGTTTGGGCGGGATGTGCTGCTTGCGTGATGCTGCTGTGTGCCGTCATTGTTCACCTGATTATGCGAGCCTCAGTGTCATGTCCCATATCTGGTGGTGTTGTGTAGATGTGCCATCTGTGCTCTGGCTGAGGTTCAGTTGAAGGGGCGGCAAAGGGACAGAAGAAGGGGCATGACACGCTCTGCTGCTGTCAGCTGGGTGTTTGGGCGGGATGTGCTGCTTGCGTGATGCTGCTGTGTGCCGTCATTGTTCACCTGATTATGCGAGCCTCAGTGTCATGTGCCATATCTGGTGGTGTTGTGTAGATGTGCCATCTGTGCTCTGGCTGAGGTTCAGTTGAAGGGGCGGCAAAGGGACAGAAGAAGGGGCATGACACGCTCTGCTGCTGTCAGCTGGGTGTTTGGGCGGGATGTGCTGCTTGCGTGATGCTGCTGTGTGCCGTCATTGTTCACCTGATTATGCGAGCCTCAGTGTCATGTGCCATATCTGGTGGTGTTGTGTAGATGTGCCATCTGTGCTCTGGCTGAGGTTCAGTTGAAGGGGCGGCAAAGGGACAGAAGAAGGGGCATGACACGCTCTGCTGCTTTCAGCTGGGTGTTTGGGCGGGATGTGCTGCTTGCGTGATGCTGCTGTGTGCCGTCATTGTTCACCTGATTATGCGAGCCTCAGTGTCATGTGCCATATCTGGTGGTGTTGTGTAGATGTGCCATCTGTGCTCTGGCTGAGGTTCAGTTGAAGGGGCGGCAAAGGGACAGAAGAAGGGGCATGACATGCTCTGCTGCTTTCAGCTGGGTGTTTGGGCGGGATGTGCTGCTTGCGTGATGCTGCTGTGTGCCGTCATTGTTCACCTGATTATGCGAGCCTCAGTGTCATGTCCCATATCTGGTGGTGTTGTGTAGATGTGCCATCTGTGCTCTGGCTGAGGTTCAGTTGAAGGGGCGGCAAAGGGACAGAAGAAGGGGCATGACACGCTCTGCTGCTGTCAGCTGGGTGTTTGGGCGGGATGTGCTGCTTGCGTGATGCTGCTGTGTGCCGTCATTGTTCACCTGAACATGCGAGCCTCAGTGTCATGTGCCATATCTGGTGGTGTTGTGTAGATGTGCCATCTGTGCTCTGGCTGAGGTTCAGTTGAAGGGGCGGCAAAGGGACAGAAGAAGGGGCATGACACGCCCTGCTGCTTTCAGCTGGGTGTTTGGGCGGGATGTGCTGCTTGCGTGATGCTGCTGTGTGCCGTCATTGTTCACCTGATTATGCGAGCCTCAGTGTCATGTCCCATATCTGGTGGTGTTGTGTAGATGTGCCATCTGTGCTCTGGCTGAGGTTCAGTTGAAGGGGCGGCAAAGGGACAGAAGAAGGGGCATGACACGCTCTGCTGCTTTCAGCTGGGTGTTTGGGCGGGATGTGCTGCTTGCGTGATGCTGCTGTGTGCCGTCATTGTTCACCTGAACATGCGAGCCTCAGTGTCATGTGCCATATCTGGTGGTGTTGTGTAGATGTGCCATCTGTGCTCTGGCTGAGGTTCAGTTGAAGGGGCGGCAAAGGGACAGAAGAAGGGGCATGACACGCTCTGCTGCTGTCAGCTGGGTGTTTGGGCGGGATGTGCTGCTTGCGTGATGCTGCTGTGTGCCGTCATTGTTCACCTGATTATGCGAGCCTCAGTGTCATGTGCCATATCTGGTGGTGTTGTGTAGATGTGCCATCTGTGCTCTGGCTGAGGTTCAGTTGAAGGGGCGGCAAAGGGACAGAAGAAGGGGCATGACACGCTCTGCTGCTTTCAGCTGGGTGTTTGGGCGGGATGTGCTGCTTGCGTGATGCTGCTGTGTGCCGTCATTGTTCACCTGATTATGCGAGCCTCAGTGTCATGTGCCATATCTGGTGGTGTTGTGTAGATGTGCCATCTGTGCTCTGGCTGAGGTTCAGTTGAAGGGGCGGCAAAGGGACAGAAGAAGGGGCATGACATGCTCTGCTGCTTTCAGCTGGGTGTTTGGGCGGGATGTGCTGCTTGCGTGATGCTGCTGTGTGCCGTCATTGTTCACCTGATTATGCGAGCCTCAGTGTCATGTGCCATATCTGGTGGTGTTGTGTAGATGTGCCATCTGTGCTCTGGCTGAGGTTCAGTTGAAGGGGCGGCAAAGGGACAGAAGAAGGGGCATGACACGCTCTGCTGCTGTCAGCTGGGTGTTTGGGCGGGATGTGCTGCTTGCGTGATGCTGCTGTGTGCCGTCATTGTTCACCTGATTATGCGAGCCTCAGTGTCATGTGCCATATCTGGTGGTGTTGTGTAGATGTGCCATCTGTGCTCTGGCTGAGGTTCAGTTGAAGGGGCGGCAAAGGGACAGAAGAAGGGGCATGACACGCTCTGCTGCTTTCAGCTGGGTGTTGGGCGGGATGTGCTGCTTGCGTGATGCTGCTGTGTGCCGTCATTGTTCACCTGATTATGCGAGCCTCAGTGTCATGTGCCATATCTGGTGGTGTTGTGTAGATGTGCCATCTGTGCTCTGGCTGAGGTTCAGTTGAAGGGGCGGCAAAGGGACAGAAGAAGGGGCATGACACGCTCTGCTGCTGTCAGCTGGGTGTTTGGGCGGGATGTGCTGCTTGCGTGATGCTGCTGTGTGCCGTCATTGTTCACCTGATTATGCGAGCCTCAGTGTTATGTGCCATATCTGGCACTATAGACTGCAGACTGCTGGTGGTATTGTGTAGAGGTGCCATCTGTGCCCTGGCTAAGGTTCAGTTGAAGGGGTGGCAGAGGAGGGGCAGGACATGCTCTGCTGCTTTCAGCTGGGTGTTTGTGCTGCTTGCGTGAGCTCATTGTGTATGGTATGAATGCCTTTGTGGCAAGCGTATGTGGTGGTATTGGTGTCCATGTGGGCCTGCAGTTTTAGGCACAAAACAGGGGTGGGGGAGGCAGGGGCACAAGACGCTCGGCTCGTGTACACAACTGGTGGTTTGAGCAGCACATGCTGTTGTGTGCTGAGGCCTCCTTCCTAGGCACATGGTATTGCCACTGATGCACATCCGGGACTTGAGCGCCGCAATCTGGGCCTACAAGTCCTCAGAATCCATTCCCAAGTCGGACTGTGGCCTGTGGCCTGCTTTATGACGAGGGCCAGCTGTTGTGCTGGTCAAACACTGAATGTCAGTTTGAACTTGCACAGAGATGGCGCAGTGGTACTGGATGTCGTCGAGAATCCCACGTGTAATATCCGTGAATCTCAAGTACGCAGCTTCGGCTTCCCTGCCACAGCGATCGGCTTGCACTTGTCACATCACGATGACTGTTTGCTGTTCTTTGCTGTCCTTGGACTCAATACCACCAACTCTTAGTCCATCATCGTAGTAGCGACACCGTGATGGCTACCGGGCATTCAGCAGCGTCCCTGGTGCAGCTGCCAGGCCCCTGTCTGGTGGCAGTGCTGTGCTGCTGTGCTGGCGACCCTCGCAGCATATTCAACGCTGCCAGGGCCCACAGCAGGCTGCAACAGGCAGCTGGAGTAGTAATCACCACCGTGAAAGCTTCTAAGAACAAGCAGCAGCTGAAGGACCTTGTGCTGATGTACCTCTAGAGGTATGAGGATGAGATCTCATCGCACGGCCAGCACGTAGACAACATCAGCCTTCAGGGGCGTGACAGATATGGGCTCTTCACCCTTCCCCAGCTGCCACCAGCACTCACCAACCTCAGTCTTTCCCTCTCCAAACTGCAGCTGCAGATGTAGAACGGCGTGTGCATGGCATGGCGAGTTGGTGCGTTGTGCGTGTGTTTGTTTGTGGTGTGTTCTGATGCTGCAGCTTCAACCGCCGTTGCTGTCAGTTGGTCAAGACCAAAACCCTGGTTGGCGGCTTGCTGCGGCTGGGTCAAGTCTGTTGCACGCCCTTCACGTAATTGGTTAAGTGACGTGCAGTCCTGTAGTTTGGTTCATCTGTGTTGGTTACAGGCACATGATGGTTTTTGGATGCGGTGTGCCGGTGTTGCGCTGTAATCCACTTTTGAGACGCCGCGTAGTAGGCTACTGCTCACACACTGCTGTTGTCCATGACTCAAGACCATAATGCTGCGAGCTTATGCGACTCTCTCTGCACTGCACGCCACTGTGATGTCCCAGGAAATGTACAGGCTGGTCAGCAAGTGGTGCATGCAGTTCAAGCAGGTAGTGACAGCAGCACATGATTCAGATGCTCTGTGCAGCCGCCACACTTTGACGTGACGCCAACTGTGAACATCTGTAACAGAACAAGCAGGCATACATGAGATGAGATGCCAGCACCTGCATGTCATGCAACCGTGTTTGGGTTGCTGGAGTTGCACTGCACATGGAGGCAAAGCAGACAGCTGACACACAACATCACTGCACAGGCCCTACCAACCAATGATGTATTTACCAGCCAGCAAAATAGCTGAAGAGGCTGGGTAAACTCCCGTAGTTTCCTGCCAGTAGCAGTTGTATTTGAGTCTGAATCTTGGTGAAAGTGTCTACTGGGCAGTTTTGTGCCAGCTATCTGTCAAAAACTGGCAAGCTACCCCTGCCGTACTTGGCAGGTTACTGGTGATGGACAGCAAGAACCTGTAGTTTACCAACCAGTGCAGGTGGTGCTGTTGCGTGATAGCCTTCAGGGGGGTGGACAATGAATCTCGCGGGTGTTGCAGTCAGCTGTAGAGCAAGTCCTAAGGAACAAAGTGATATGCTTAAAAGTGCAGCTTGCTCTGGTGTTTCCGCAATTTGATAAAACGTATGCCCCGCTGCGCAGATTGGCGGTAAGCGGAATTCTCGTTTTCGGCCCAGCTGGCCCAGCACTGGCTCTCAGATATTTGTCCTGTATCTCTGCAAGGCCGTGCTAGCTTGTGCCTTGTATCTGTGCGGTGTACATGCAGCAAGAGCGAAGTATTGCTGCAGTGAGATTGTGCTGTCTCGCCCTGTACTGTGTTGGAGCGGTGAAATTGGCATTCTGGGACCTGGGTAACTGATGTGACCTTCAGCATACTGTACCACATAAAGGCCTCACCGCGGGTCATCTGCGTAGCTGATTCCGCTTGATAGTGTTGTTGTGAGTCGAAATGTGCTGCCAGTCGCTGCTGTGTGGTTGCTCTTTTGTCCGTGGTTGGCTGACGTAACCGTTGACTGTGTTTCTGGCGCTGCTGAGCCTCTCAGGGAGTCTTTGGACCGAGCTACACGAGAACAGCCTGGCAAGCCTCGTAACTTTGTGGAAGGAATGCGCACATTAAACGCAATTGCTTTGCATAAGAAACCGCTGCCACGAGTGCGTCTGCTTGGGCTGAGCCGGCGAAACCCCCAGAGAATCATTGTCACCCCCTGTGTCTAACCCCTGACCTGCACCCTGACTGACGTCCGTGTTCTCTGCGGAAACACGGACGATTGCGGCCTTGTTTTCAGTGAATCAATGCTTGTAATGCGTACGTCTTGTCAGCTCTGTAGCCCCTGTGCAACTCGCCATCTTGATTTTAGCAGTCAGCAGGAGTGTCAGCATCTGCTGTGCTGGATTCTTGGTTTCTTCTAGCGGCTTCATCTTGCTCTGCAATTCAAACAGCTGAACTTGTATGTTGTCAAGTAAAAGTTTCAGCTTAGCAGAGAGGCTGGAGCAGCAGCTGAGGGCTGGTGTGATGTTCCAGATCAACCAACAGGTGTGTGGGCCACACTGCAGCACACCAGCAGGAGCATCGGCCCCGGATGGAGCATTCTCAACATTATGATTTCACTTGTGTGATGCATTGGAGGCCCCCTGCCACATCCAGATCAGGCTCAGCACAGAACAGCCTTGGCAGCAGCAGTAGCAGTAATTGCAAGAATAGGCACTAAGCTGCATGAGACCCACAGCAGAGCTACACAGCAGAAGCAGCCAGCATGCATGGTGCTGGATCAGCAGTTGAAAACCGAAGCAACTGCTCCCTGCCCTTCCTGCAGGTACTTACAGCCAACATTCAACACTAAGGAGGCACCGACGACGACACGAGTCGAGCCCCACACCATGACAACCAGATGCAAGGAGCAGATGAGGCCATAGGTGGGTGAGACTGTGTGTCACGCAGCAGCAGCAGCAGAAACGTATGCCAGCACCACAGGCAGCTGCCTTGATGAGGCAGAGCAACGTGCAGTTGAAGGGTGCCAAACCACAATCGCTGCTACGACGCACAAGCGTTACAGCGCTCAGCTGAGCTCAAGGGCAGTGTAGTTGCCACCAACAGCAGTGAATGCCTCCCAAGTGTCTGGCAGTGTGGTGGTATCAGATGCAGTCCTGCTGCCTGGCATAGGGCATTCAAAGTAGCATACTGCCCCTTGGACCTCTGTGGGGTAGCGTTCGTGTTGGGGGTATAATTGCATACACTGCAGCAGCCAGCTGTGCGGGTCTCCTCATCCATGTGGACTATGCACGTGCTCAATGGACCTCTTGCATTTAGTTGAGTGGGGTGGATGAAGCAGCAGCTGCCATCCCTGAGGCAGGAGGCTGGCTGCTTCGCTGTGCACCATGGGGACCCCAGTCGCTGCAGATGATGAAGTGCTCTGTGTGCCTCAGCCAGCAGCAACATATCTGTCCTGCAGCCCATGCACAGCTCCCTGAACATGTCATCGTTATGTGCTGTTGTAATGTATGGGGTTGGCTGATGGATGTCCTGGAACCCCCTTTGTGTGCAGGTGCATTGCGGCGAACCAAAGGCGACATGCGGCAAGGCGGGCGAACATGCGGGCAGCACAGCAGCACAGCAGTGAGTGATGAGATGCCACAAGATAGCGACCCCACACCATAGCAGGCCACACTGGTTGCTGCAAGCAGCAGCTTTACTACAACTGCAGCTGCAGCCAGGCGCACAGCACGTGGCCATGCTTGGGGGGCGGAACCGCCAACCCCAGCGAAACAGCCCTCAACGGCCACGCATGCAGCAGGAAGGGCAGCAGCTGGCAGGGGGTGCTGTATGGATTGTGTGATGCTGAGCAGTTGATTGAGCTATATGCTGTAGAAGCACATAGCCTTGACAAGCCTGAACATGCTGTTGTGTTTGAGGGGTTGACCGTTGTTGCCCTGCGTCAAACCGCGAAAAAATGTCATTGTTGCCGCGGCACGCAGCTTGGAATCAAAGTGAACGGCCAAGGGCACAGTACTATAGTACTGACACAATGCCAACAGTTGTGACAGTAGCCTTGCTGAAATGAGGCTCAAGGACCAGTGTATGCTCAAGAGGTCCTGGGGTAGGGTTTGAGTGTGTTGCGGTTGTTGATGGTTGAGGACATCAGCAACACAACAGCCCTAGCTGCCCTATGCAAAAGATGCCAAGCAGCCAGGCGACAATGGTGACAGTGCCATATGGCCAAGGCCAAGGCAAAGGGTGGCACAGTAGTGACGGTGCCGTGAGGGTCATGTTGCCGGTGGTGGGGGGAGGGGAGTGGGTGTGGCGGGCCCAGGAACTGTCATTGGCGACGGCTGCTAGCACAGGCCATGAACACTGGTAAGGCTAGGGTGGGTGCACTAGCGCGTGAGGTGACACAATGGCGCACTGTGCCGGGGGCCCTTGGCGCCCTGTTGGTGCCAAGTCAGTGCACAGCCCAGACACAGGGGGGTGGACAATGAATCTCATGCGTTTGTGTTGCAGTCAGCTGTAGAGCAAGTCCTAAGGAACAAAGGATATGCTTAAAAGTGCAGCCTTGCTCTGGTGTTTCCGCATTGAATAAACGTATGCCCCGCTGCGCAGATTGGCGGTAAGCGGAATTCTCGTTTTTTCGGCCCAGCTGGCCCCAGCCCTGGCTCTCAGATATTGTCCTGTATCTCTGCAAGGCCGTGCTAGCTTGTGCCTTGTATCTGTGCGGTGTACATGCAGCAAGAGCGAGTATGCTGCAGTGAGATTGTGCTGTCTCGCCCGTACTGTGTTGGCGGCGGTGAAAATGGCATTCTGGGACCTGGGGTAACTGATGTGACCTTCAGCATACTGTACCACAGAAGGCCTCACCGCGGGCTCATCTGCGTAGCTGATTCCGCTTGATAGTGTTGTTGTGAGTCGAAATGTGCTGCCAGTCGCTGCTGTGTGGTTGCTCTTTTGTCCGTGGTTGGCTGACGTAACCGTTGACTGTGTTTCTG
>VIIQ02000801.1:0-20188 GCA_007449985.2 Desmodesmus armatus
GGGTGGCACAGTAGGTGACGGTGCCACCGTGAGGTCATGTTGCCGTGGTAGGTGGGAGGGGGGTGGCTGCCCAGAAAACTGTCATTGGCGCCGGCTGCTAGCACAGCCATGAACACTGGTAAGGCTAGGTGGGTGCACTAGCGCTGCTGATGTGACACAAATGGCGCACTGTGCACGGGGCCCTTGGAGCCCTGTTGTGCCAGTCAGTGCACAGCCCAGACACAGGGGGTGGACAATGAATCTCGCGGGTGTTGCAGTCAGCTGTAGAGCAAGTCCTAAGGAACAAAGTGATATGCTTAAAAAGTGCAGCCTTGCTCTGGTGTTTCCGCAATTTGAATAAACGTATGCCCCGCTGCGCAGATTGGCGGTAAGCGGAATTCTCGTTTTTTTCGGCCCAGCTGGCCCCAGCACACTGGCTCTCAGATATTTGTCCTGTATCTCTGCAAGGCCGTGCTAGCTTGTGCCTTGTATCTGTGCGGTGTACATGCAGCAGAGCGAAGTATTGCTGCAGTGAGATTGTGCTGTCTCGCCCTGTACTGTGTTGGAGCGGTGAAATTGGCATTCTGGGACCTGGGGTAACTGATGTGACCTTCAGCATACTGTACCACATAAAGGCCTCACCGCGGGCTCATCTGCGTAGCTGATTCCGCTTGATAGTGTTGTTGTGAGTCGAAATGTGCTGCCAGTCGCTGCTGTGTGGTTGCTCTTTTGTCCGTGGTTGGCTGACGTAACCGTTGACTGTGTTTCTGGCGCTGCTGAGCCTCTCAGGGAGTCTTTGGACCGAGCTACACGAGAACAGCCTGGCAAGCCTCGTAACTTTGTGGAAGGAATGCGCACATTAAACGCAATTGCTTTGCATAAGAACCGCTGCACACGAGTGCGTCTGCTTGGGCTGAGCCGGCGAACCCCCAGAGAATCATTGTCCACCCCCCTGTGTCTAACCCCTGACCTGCACCCTGACTGACGTCCGTGTTCTCTGCGGAAACACGGACGATTGCGGCCTTGTTTTCAGTGAAATCAATGCTTGTAATGCGTACGTTCTTGTCAGCTCTGCAGCCCCTGTGCAACTCGCCATCTTGATTTTAGCAGTCAGCAGGAGTGTCCAGTCTGCTGTGCTGGATTCTTGGTTTCTTCTAGCGGCTTCATCTTGCTCTGCAATTCAAACAGCTGAACTTGTATGTTGTCAAGTAAAAGTTTCAGCTTAGCAGAGAGGCTGGAGCAGCAGCAGCAGCAGCAGCTGAGGGCTGGTGTGATGTTCCAGATCAACCAACAGGTGTGTGGGCCACACTGCAGCACACCAGCAGGAGCATCGGCCCCATGGAGCATTCTCAACATTATGATTTCACTTGGTGAATGCATTGGAGGCCCCCTGCACATCCAGATCAGGCTCAGCACAGAACAGCCTTGGCAGCAGCAGTAGCAGTAATTGCAAGAATAGTGCCACTAAGCTGCATGAGACCCACAGCAGAGCTACACAGCAGAAGCAGCCCAGCATGCATGGTGCTGGATCAGCAGTTGAAAACCGAAGCAACTGCTCCCGCCCTTCCTGCAGGTACTTACAGCCAACATTCACACTAGGGCACAGCACCGACGACGACACGAGTCGAGCCCCACACCATGACAACCAGATGCAAGGAGCAGATGAGACCCATAGGTGGGTGAGACTGGTGTGTCACGCAGCAGCAGCAGAAACGTATGCCAGCACCACAGGCAGCTGCCTTGATGAGGCAGAGCAACCGTGCAGTTGAAGGGTGCCAAACCACAATCGCTGCTACGACGCACAAGCGTTACAGCGCTCAGCTGAGCTCAAGGGCAGTGTAGTTGCCACCAACAGCAGTGAATGCCTCCCAAGTGTCTGGCAGTGTGGTGGTATCAGATGCAGTCCTGCTGCCTGGCATAGGGCATTCAAAAGTAGCATACTGCCCCTTGGACCTCTGTGGGGTAGCGTTCGTGTTGGGGTATAATTGCATACACTGCAGCAGCCAGCTGTGCGTCTCCTCATCCATGTGACTATGCACGTGCTCAATGGACCTCTTGCATTTAGTTGAGTGGGGTGGATGAAGCAGCAGCTGCCATCCCTGAGGCAGGAGGCTGGCTGCTTCGCTGTGCACCATGGGGACCCCAGTCGCTGCAGATGATGAAGTGCTCTGTGTGCCTCAGCCAGCAGCAACATATCTGTCCTGCAGCCCATGCACAGCTCCCTGAACATGTCATCGTTATGTGCTGTTGTAATGTATGTGGTTGGCTGGATGGATGTCCTGGACCCCCCTTTGTGTGCAGGTGCATTGCGGCGAAACAAAGGCGACATGCGCAAGGCGGGGCGAACATGCGGGCAGCACAGCAGCACAGCAGTGATGAGATGCCACAAGATAGTCGACCCCACACCATATGCAGGCCACACTGGTTGCTGCAAGCAGCAGCTTTACTACAACTGCAGCTGCCAGCCAGGCGCACAGCACGTGGCATGCTTGGGGGGCGGAACCGCCAACCCCAGCGAACAGCCCTCAACGGCCACGCATGCAGCAGGAAGGGCAGCAGCTGGCAGGGGTGCTGTATGGATTGTGTGATGCTGAGCAGTTGATTGAGCTATATGCTGTAGAAGCACATAGCCTTGACAAGCCTGAACATGCTGTTGTGTTTGAGGGGTTGACCGTGTGCCCTGCGTCAAACCGCGAAAATGTCATTGTTGCCGCGGCACGCAGCTTGGTAATCAAAGTGAACGGCCAAGGGCACAGTACTATAGTACTGACACATGCCAACAGTTGTGACAGTAGCCTTGCTGAAATGAGGCTCAAGGACCAGTTGTATGCTCAAGAGGTCCTGGGGTAGGGTTTGAGTGTGTTGCGGTTGTTGATGGTTGAGGACATCAGCAACACAACAGCCCTAGCTGCCCTATGCAAAGATGCCAAGCAGCCAGGCGACAATGGTGACAGTGCCATATGCCAAGGCCAAGGCAAGGGTGGCACAGTAGGTGACGGTGCCCGTGAGGGTCATGTTGCCGGTGGTGGGGGGAGGGGGGTGGCGGCCAGAAACTGTCATTGGCGACGGCTGCTAGCACAGGCCATGAACACTGGTAAGGCTAGGGTGGGTGCACTAGCGCTGCTGAGTGTGACACAATGGCGCACTGTGCCGGGGCCCTTGGAGCCCTGTTGGTGCCAAGTCAGTGCACAGCCCCACACAGGGGGGTGGACAATGAATCTCTCGCGGGTGTTGCAGTCAGCTGTAGAGCAAGTCCTAAGGAACAAAGTGATATGCTTAAAAAGTGCAGCCTTGCTCTGGTGTTTCCGCAATTTGAATAAACGTATGCCCCGCTGCGCAGATTGGCGGTAAGCGGAATTCTCGTTTTTTCGGCCCAGCTGGCCCCAGCACTGGCTCTCAGATATTTGTCCTGTATCTCTGCAAGGCCGTGCTAGCTTGTGCCTTGTATCTGTGCGGTGTACATGCAGCAAGAGCGAAGTATTGCTGCAGTGAGATTGTGCTGTCTCGCCCTGTACTGTGTTGGAGCGGTGAAATTGGCATTCTGGGACCTGGGGTAACTGATGTGACCTTCAGCATACTGTACCACATAAAGGCCTCACCGCGGGCTCATCTGCGTAGCTGATTCCGCTTGATAGTGTTGTTGTGAGTCGAAATGTGCTGCCAGTCGCTGCTGTGTGGTTTGCTCTTTTGTCCGTGGTTGGCTGACGTAACCGTTGACTGTGTTTCTGGCGCTGCTGAGCCTCTCAGGGAGTCTTTGGACCGAGCTACACGAGAACAGCCTGGCAAGCCTCGTAACTTTGTGGAAGGAATGCGCACATTAAACGCAATTGCTTTGCATAAGAACCGCTGCACACGAGTGCGTCTGCTTGGGCTGAGCCGGCGAAACCCCCAGAGAATCATTGTCCACCCCCCTGTGTCTAACCCCTGACCTGCACCCTGACTGACGTCCGTGTTCTCTGCGAAATCAATGCTTGTAATGCGTACGTTCTTGTCAGCTCTGCAGCCCCTGTGCAACTCGCCATCTTGATTTTAGCAGTCAGCAGGAGTGTCAGCATCTGCTGTGCTGGATTCTTGGTTTCTTCTAGCGGCTTCATCTTGCTCTGCAATTCAAACAGCTGAACTTGTATGTTGTCAAGCAACTGTTCAGGGAGCTGCTGCAGGTAGGTTATGTCTACCCACGTATTTTAAATTGTACTGTTATCGTCAAGCTATTATCGTTTGATCATGTATAGCTTGACTTACTGTGTATGGTACAGTCACGTTTGAATACCTGCCACAAATTGGGGCTCATCCGTGGGGGGGGGGGGGGGGGGGGGGGGAGGTTGTTACAAGGAGCTGCTGCAGGTAGGCTGTGCGTATACACATATATCATGTCTTTCGTTGTTATCATGCAATCATCATCATATCATGCATTACTATTGTTTGATACCTTTATGTTCAATACCTCAAAGTTTGAAAACTTCCAGTGACCACCACTGGATAAGGCCCATCCCAGGGTCTGCATGACTGCATGGCATCGTGTGGGCCATTTACGCATGCCCCCCCCTATCTTTCATAGGCTCGTGCCACGTAATGGTTTTCTGCAAAGATGCTTTGTTGCAAAAGCACGAGTGGTTGTTGGTGCTGGCGTACGTGATTAGCATGGGTGCTTGCTGGCTTATGGTGCTGTCTTGCCTGCTGAACTTTGCCTCTCCCCCCCCCCCCCCCCTTACACACACATGCACTCCCTGTGTCTAAAAACTTCCTTCGTTTGTGCCACCAGGTGCGCATGCTTCGTGTGATGCATGGTAACCTCACAAACCTTGCCAACTACCACGGAGCCCCCTCCCTCACCCGTCTCTCAGCAGCAGCAGCAAGTGACTTCAAGCGACACGAGCTGGCCCTCTTAGCCACCTGCTGTCAGTTGGCAGCAATAGATCCTGCAGGAGCAGTAACCGCCCTGGCAGCAGTATGACAGATGGAGTGATGCTACCCGGGTGCCACATGGACGACGGCTGGCACCAGCACAACACGCTGCCACTGGTGCCACTGCAGCTGCCGGCAGCAGCAGTGGCAGCAGTCTGTTATATCAGGATTGGATGACGGCTGCTGACTGCCTGGGGGTGTGGTGTGTGAGTGACAATGCGGCTGCTGTTCAGGACCTTGCTGGTTTGCTGAAGGTGGGTGACTGAGTGACTGAGTGGTTGGGTGGGTCGGTGTGGATGGCAGGGTGGGTGGTGATTGAAGATGCAGTGGGGGTGTGGTGTATGAGTGACAGGGCAGTTGCTGTGCGGGACCTTGCTGGTTTGTTCAAGGTGACATTGAGGGGTGCAGCTGTTGGGCCAGAGTGCCGGGATTCGGAATGGGTTGTTGACGGGTTGGCTGTCTAACCTTTGCAGTCTGCTCAAGGGCAGTGTTTTCTGTCTGTGTTACTGCTTCAGGTGTTGGAGCTCGCAGCAAGGGCCCCAGGCAATGCTGCTTGCAGGCCGCTGCCTCCTTCCTGTTTGCTCACTTGACCTTCATCTTCCCTGTTTTGCGGGTATCAGCTGCTGCAGGTGTCACACTTACAGTGCTACATGTGTACTTGTAAAAGCGATGACTGTAGGTTAGTCAAGCTCAACGCAAAGCAACAGTTCATTCGCTCAGTTCAGAGTATCTATGTTGTTGATGTGCAGGTGTCGGAGCTTGCAGCAAGGACCCCAGGCAGTGACGCCCTGCAGGCCGCTGCCTCCTTCCTGCTAGCCCACCCCGCCAGGCTAAGGAGGCTAGCAGAAGTTCAGCTGAGGGTCGGCTGAGGGACAGAAGGAGGGCAGGACACGCTCTGCTGCTTTCAGCTGGGTGTTTGGGCGAGATGTGCTGCTTGCATGATACTGCTGTTGTGCTGTCATCGTTCACCTGATTATGCGAGCCTCAGTGTCATGTGCCATATCTGGTGGTGTTTGTGTAGATGTGCCATCTGTGCTCTGGCTGAGGTTCAGTTGAAGGGGCGGCAAAGGGACAGAAGAAGGGGCATGACACGCTCTGCTGCTTTCAGCTGGGTGTTTGGGCGGGATGTGCTGCTTGCGTGATGCTGCTGTGTGCCGTCATTGTTCACTGAACATGCGAGCCTCAGTGTCATGTCCCATATCTGGTGGTGTTGTGTAGATGTGCCATCTGTGCTCTGGCTGAGGTTCAGTTGAAGGGGCGGCAAAGGGACAGAAGAAGGGGCATGACACGCTCTGCTGCTGTCAGCTGGGTGTTTGGCGGGATGTGCTGCTTGCGTGATGCTGCTGTGTGCCGTCATTGTTCACCTGATTATGCGAGCCTCAGTGTCATGTGCCATATCTGGTGGTGTTGTGTAGATGTGCCATCTGTGCTCTGGCTGAGGTTCAGTTGAAGGGGCGGCAAAGGGACAGAAGAAGGGGCATGACACGCTCTGCTGCTGTCAGCTGGGTGTTTGGGCGGGATGTGCTGCTTGCGTGATGCTGCTGTGTGCCGTCATTGTTCACCTGAACATGCGAGCCTCAGTGTCATGTGCCATATCTGGTGGTGTTGTGTAGATGTGCCATCTGTGCTCTGGCTGAGGTTCAGTTGAAGGGGCGGCAAAGGGACAGAAGAAGGGCATGACACGCTCTGCTGCTTTCAGCTAGGGTTTTGGGCGGGATGTGCTGCTTGCGTGATGCTGCTGTGTGCCGTCATTGTTCACCTGATTATGCGAGCCTCAGTGTCATGTGCCATATCTGGTGGTGTTGTGTAGATGTGCCATCTGTGCTCTGGCTGAGGTTCAGTTGAAGGGGCGGCAAAGGGACAGAAGAAGGGGCAGACATGCTCTGCTGCTTTCAGCTGGGTGTTTGGGCGGGATGTGCTGCTTGCGTGATGCTTCTGTGTGCCGTCATTGTTCACCTGAACATGCGAGCCTCAGTGTCATGTGCCATATCTGGTGGTGTTGTGTAAATGTGCCATCTGTGCTCTGGCTGAGGTTCAGTTGAAGGGGCGGCAAAGGGACAGAAAAGGGGCATGACACGCTCTGCTGCTGTCAGCTGGGTGTTTGGGCGGGATGTGCTGCTTGCGTGATGCTGCTGTGTGCCGTCATTGTTCACCTGATTATGCGAGCCTCAGTGTCATGTGCCATATCTGGTGGTGTTGTGTAGATGTGCCATCTGTGCTCTGGCTGAGGTTCAGTTGAAGGGGCGGCAAAGGGACAGAAGAAGGGGCATGACACGCTCTGCTGCGCTTTCAGCTGGGTGTTTGGGCGGGATGTGCTGCTTGCGTGATGCTGCTGTGTGCCGTCATTGTTCACCTGAACATGCGAGCCTCAGTGTCATGTCCCATATCTGGTGGTGTTGTGTAGATGTGCCATCTGTGCTCTGGCTGAGGTTCAGTTGAAGGGGCGGCAAAGGGACAGAAGAAGGGGCATGACCGCTCTGCTGCTGTCAGCTGGGTGTTTGGGCGGGATGTGCTGCTTGCGTGATGCTGCTGTGTGCCGTCATTGTTCACCTGATTATGCGAGCCTCAGTGTCATGTGCCATATCTGGTGGTGTTGTGTAGATGTGCCATCTGTGCTCTGGCTGAGGTTCAGTTGAAGGGGCGGCAAAGGACAGAAGAAGGGGCATGACACGCTCTGCTGCTTTCAGCTGGGTGTTTGGGCGGGATGTGCTGCTTGCGTGATGCTGCTGTGTGCCGTCATTGTTCACCTGATTATGCGAGCCTCAGTGTCATGTGCCATATCTGGTGGTGTTGTTAGATAGTGCCATCTGTGCTCTGGCTGAGGTTTAGTTGAAGGGGCGGCAAAGGGACAGAAGAAGGGGCATGACTGCTCTGCTGCTTTCAGCTGGGTGTTTGGGCGGGATGTGCTGCTTGCGTGATGCTGCTGTGTGCCGTCATTGTTCACCTGATTATGCGAGCCTCAGTGTCATGTGCCATATCTGGTGGTGTTGTGTAGATGTGCCATCTGTGCTCTGGCTGAGGTTCAGTTGAAGGGGCGGCAAAGGGACAGAAGAAGGGGCATGACACGCTCTGCTGCTGTCAGCTGGGTGTTTGGGCGGGATGTGCTGCTTGCGTGATGCTGCTGTGTGCCGTCATTGTCACCTGAACATGCGAGCCTCAGTGTCATGTCCATATCTGGTGGTGTTGTGTAGATGTGCCATCTGTGCTCTGGCTGAGGTTCAGTTGAAGGGGCGGCAAAGGGACAGAAGAAGGGCATGACACGCTCTGCTGCTTTCAGCTGGGTGTTTGGGCGGGATGTGCTGCTTGCGTGATGCTGCTGTGTGCCGTCATTGTTCACCTGATTATGCGAGCCTCAGTGTCATGTCCCAATCTGTGGTGGTGTGTGTAGATGTGCCATCTGTGCTCTGGCTGAGGTTCAGTTGAAGGGGCGGCAAAGGGACAGAAGAAGGGGCATGACACGCTCTGCTGCTGTCAGCTGGGTGTTTGGGCGGGATGTGCTGCTTGCGTGATGCTGCTGTGTGCCGTCATTGTTCACCTGATTATGCGAGCCTCAGTGCATGTGCCATATCTGGTGGTGTTGTGTAGATGTGCCATCTGTGCTCTGGCTGAGGTTCAGTTGAAGGGGCGGCAAAGGGACAGAAGAAGGGGCATGACACGCTCTGCTGCTGTCAGCTGGTGTTTGGGCGGGATGTGCTGCTTGCGTGATGCTTCTGTGTGCCGTCATTGTTTCACCTGATTATGCGAGCCTCAGTGTCATGTGCCATATCTGGTGGTGTTGTGTAGATGTGCCATCTGTGCTCTGGCTGAGGTTCAGTTGAAGGGGCGGCAAAGGGACAGAAGAAGGGGCATGACACGCTCTGCTGCTTTCAGCTGGGTGTTTGGGCGGGATGTGCTGCTTGCGTGATGCTGCTGTTGCCGTCATTGTTCACCTGATTATGCGAGCCTCAGTGTCATGTGCCATATCTGGTGGTGTTGTGTAGATGTGCCATCTGTGCTCTGGCTGAGGTTCAGTTGAAGGGGCGGCAAAGGGACAAAAGGAGGGGCATGACATGCTCTGCTGCTTTCAGCTGGGTGTTTGGGCGGGATGTGCTGCTTGCGTGATGCTGCTGTGTGCCGTCATTGTTCACCTGATTATGCGAGCCTCAGTGTCATGTGCCATATCTGGTGGTGTTGTGTAGATGTGCCATCTGTGCTCTGGCTGAGGTTCAGTTGAAGGGGCGGCAAAGGGACAGAAGAAGGGGCATGACATGCTTTGCTGCTTTCAGCTGGGTGTTTGGGCGGGATGTGCTGCTTGCGTGTTGCTGCTGTGTGCCGTCATTGTTCACCTGATTATGCGAGCCTCAGTGTCATGTGCCATATCTGGTGGTGTTGTGTAGATGTGCCATCTGTGCTCTGGCTGAGGTTCATTGAAGGGGCGGCAAAGGGACAGAAGAAGGGGCATGACACGCCTGCTGCTGTCAGCTGGGTGTTTGGGCGGGATGTGCTGCTTGCGTGATGCTGCTGTGTGCCGTCATTGTTCACCTGAACATGCGAGCCTCAGTGTCATGTGCCATATCTGGTGGTGTTTGTAGATGTGCCATCTGTGCTCTGGCTGAGGTTCAGTTGAAGGGGCGGCAAAGGGACAGAAGAAGGGGCATGACACGCTCTGCTGCTTTCAGCTGGGTGTTTGGGCGGGATGTGCTGCTTGCGTGATGCTGCTGTGTGCCGTCATTGTTCACCTGATTATGCGAGCCTCAGTGTCATGTCCCATATCTGGTGGTGTTGTGTAGATGTGCCATCTGTGCTCTGGCTGAGGTTCAGTTGAAGGGGCGGCAAAGGCACAGAAGAAGGGGCATGACACGCTCTGCTGCTGTCAGCTGGGTGTTTGGGCGGGATGTGCTGCTTGCGTGATGCTGCTGTGTGCCGTCATTGTTCACCTGATTATGCGAGCCTCAGTGTCATGTGCCATATCTGGTGGTGTTGTGTAGATGTGCCATCTGTGCTCTGGCTGAGGTTCAGTTGAAGGGCGGCAAAGGGACAGAGAAGGGGCATGACACGCTCTGCTGCTGTCAGCTGGGTGTTTGGGCGGGATGTGCTGCTTGCGTGATGCTGCTGTGTGCCGTCATTGTTCACCTGATTATGCGAGCCTCAGTGTCATGTGCCATATCTGGTGGTGTTGTGTAGATGTGCCATCTGCTCTGGCTGAGGTTCAGTTGAAGGGGCGGCAAAGGGACAGAAGAAGGGCATGACACGCTCTGCTGCTTTCAGCTGGGTGTTTGGGGCGGGATGTGCTGCTTGCGTGATGCTGCTGTGTGCCGTCATTGTTCACCTGATTATGCGAGCCTCAGTGTCATGTGCCATATCTGGTGGTGTTGTGTAGATGTGCCATCTGTGCTCTGGCTGAGGTTCAGTTGAAGGGGCGGCAAAGGACAGAAGAAGGGGCATGACATGCTCTGCTGCTTTCAGCTGGGTGTTTGGGCGGGATGTGCTGCTTGCGTGATGCTGCTGTGTGCCGTCATTGTTCACCTGATTATGCGAGCCTCAGTGTCATGTCCCTATCTGTGGTGTTGTGTAGATGTGCCATCTGTGCTCTGGCTGAGGTTCAGTTGAAGGGGCGGCAAAGGGACAGAAGAAGGGGCATGACACGCTCTGCTGCTGTCAGCTGGGTGTTGGGCGGGATGTGCTGCTTGCGTGATGCTGCTGTGTGCCGTCATTGTTCACCTGAACATGCGAGCCTCAGTGTCATGTGCCATATCTGGTGGTGTTGTGTAGATGTGCCATCTGTGCTCTGGCTGAGGTTCAGTTGAAGGGGCGGCAAAGGGACAGAAGAAGGGGCATGACACGCCTGCTGCTTTCAGCTGGGTGTTTGGGCGGGATGTGCTGCTTGCGTGATGCTGCTGTGTGCCGTCATTGTTCACCTGATTATGCGAGCCTCAGTGTCATGTCCCATATCTGGTGGTGTTGTGTAGATGTGCCATCTGTGCTCTGGCTGAGGTTCAGTTGAAGGGCGGCAAAGGGACAGAAGAAGGGGCATGACACGCTCTGCTGCTTTCAGCTGGGTGTTTGGGCGGGATGTGCTGCTTGCGTGATGCTGCTGTGTGCCGTCATTGTTCACCTGAACATGCGAGCCTCAGTGTCATGTGCCATATCTGGTGGTGTTGTGTAGATGTGCCATCTGTGCTCTGGCTGAGGTTCAGTTGAAGGGGCGGCAAAGGGACAGAAGAAGGGGCATGACACGCTCTGCTGCTGTCAGCTGGGTGTTTGGGCGGGATGTGCTGCTTGCGTGATGCTGCTGTGTGCCGTCATTGTTCACCTGATTATGCGAGCCTCAGTGTCATGTGCCATATCTGGTGGTGTTGTGTAGATGTGCCATCTGTGCTCTGGCTGAGGTTCAGTTGAAGGGCGGCAAAGGGACAGAAGAAGGGCATGACACGCTCTGCTGCTTTCAGCTGGGTGTTTGGGCGGGATGTGCTGCTTGCGTGATGCTGCTGTGTGCCGTCATTGTTCACCTGATTATGCGAGCCTCAGTGTCATGTGCCATATCTGGTGGTGTTGTGTAGATGTGCCATCTGTGCTCTGGCTGAGGTTCAGTTGAAGGGGCGGCAAAGGGACAGAAGAAGGGGCATGACATGCTCTGCTGCTTTCAGCTGGGTGTTTGGGCGGGATGTGCTGCTTGCGTGATGCTGCTGTGTGCCGTCATTGTTCACCTGATTATGCGAGCCTCAGTGTCATGTGCCATATCTGGTGTGTTGTGTAGATGTGGCATCTGTGCTCTGGCTGAGGTTCAGTTGAAGGGCGGCAAAGGGACAGAAGAAGGGGCATGACACGCTCTGCTGCTGTCAGCTGGGTGTTTGGGCGGGATGTGCTGCTTGCGTGATGCTGCTGTGTGCCGTCATTGTTCACCTGATTATGCGCCTCAGTGTCATGTGCCATATCTGGTGGTGTTGTGTAGATGTGCCATCTGTGCTCTGGCTGAGGTTCAGTTGAAGGGGCGGCAAAGGGACAGAAGAAGGGGCATGACACGCTCTGCTGCTTTCAGCTGGGTGTTTGGGCGGGATGTGCTGCTTGCGTGATGCTGCTGGTGCCGTCATTGTTCACCTGATTATGCGAGCCTCAGTGTCATGTGCCATATCTGGTGGTGTTGTGTAGATGTGCCATCTGTGCTCTGGCTGAGGTTCAGTTGAAGGGGCGGCAAAGGCAGAAGAAGGGGCATGACACGCTCTGCTGCTGTCAGCTGGGTGTTTGGGCGGGATGTGCTGCTTGCGTGATGCTGCTGTGTGCCGTCATTGTTCACCTGATTATGCGAGCCTCAGTGTTATGTGCCATATCTGGCACTATAGACTGCAGACTGCTGGTGGTATTGTGTAGAGGTGCCATCTGTGCCCTGGCTAAGGTTCAGTTGAAGGGGTGGCAGAGGAGGGGCAGGACATGCTCTGCTGCTTTCAGCTGGGTTTTGTGCTGCTTGCGTGAGCTCATTGTGTATGGTATGAATGCCTTTGTGGCAAGCGTATGTGGTGGTATTGGTGTCCATGTGGGCCTGCAGTTTTAGGCACAAAACAGGGGGTGGGGAGGCAGGGGCACAAGACGCTCGGCTCGTGTACACAACTGGTGGTTTGAGCAGCACATGCTGTTGTGTGCTGAGGCCTCCTTCCTAGGCACATGGTATTGCCACTGATGCACATCCGGGACTTGAGCGCCGCAATCTGGGCCTACAAGTCCTCAGAATCCATTCCCAGTCGGACTGTGGCCTGTGGCCTGCTTTATGACGAGGGCCAGCTGTTGTGCTGGTCAAACACTGAATGTCAGTTTGAACTTGCACAGAGATGGCGCAGTGGTACTGGATGTCGTCGAGAATCCCACGTGTAATATCCGTGAATCTCAAGTACGCAGCTTCGGCTTCCCTGCCACAGCGATCGGCTTGCACTTGTCACATCACGATGACTGTTTGCTGTTCTTTGCTGTCCTTGGACTCAATACCACCAACTCTTAGTCCATCATCGTAGTAGCGACACCGTGATGGCTACCGGGCATTCAGCAGCGTCCCTGGTGCAGCTGCCAGGCCCCTGTCTGGTGGCAGTGCTGTGCTGCTGTGCTGGCGACCCTCGCAGCATATTCAACGCTGCCAGGGCCCACAGCAGGCTGCAACAGGCAGCTGGAGTAGTAATCACCACCGTGAAAGCTTCTAAGAACAAGCAGCAGCTGAAGGACCTTGTGCTGATGTACTCTAGAGGTATGAGGATGAGATCTCATCGCACGGCCAGCACGTACAACATCAGCCTTCAGGGCGTGACAGATAGGGCTCTTCACCTTCCCCCTTCCCCAGCTGCCACACTCACCAACCTCAGTCTTTCCCTCTCCAAACTGCAGCTGCAGATGTAGAACGGCGTGTGCATGGCATGGCGAGTTGGTGCGTTGTGCGTGTGTTTGTTTGTGGTGTGTTCTGATGCTGCAGCTTCAACCCCGCCGTTGCTGTCAGTTGGTCAAGACCAAAACCCTGGTTGGCGGCTTGCTGCTGGCTGGGTCAAGTCTGTTGCACGCCCTTCACGTAATTGGTTAAGTGACGTGCAGTCCTGTTTTTGGTTCATCTGTGTTGGTTACAGGCACATGCTGGTTTTTGGATGCGGTGTGCCGGTGTTGCGCTGTAATCCACTTTTGAGACGCCGCGTAGTAGGCTACTGCTCACACACTGCTGTTGTCCATGACTCAAGACCCATAATGCTGCGAGCTTATGCGACTCTCTCTGCACTGCACGCCACTGTGATGTCCCAGGAAATGTACAGGCTGGTCAGCAAGTGGTGCATGCAGTTCAAGCAGTAGTGACAGCAGCACATGATTCAGATGCTCTGTGCAGCCGCCACACTTTGACGTGACGCCAACTGTTGAACATCTGTAACAGAACAAGCAGGCATACATTGAGATGAGATGCCAGCACCTGCATGTCATGCAACCGTGTTTGGGTTGTGCTGGAGTTGCACTGCACATGGAGGCAAAGCAGACAGCTGACACACAACATCACTGCACAGGCCCTACCAACCAATGATGTATTTTACCAGCCAGCAAAATAGCTGAAGAGGCTGGGTAAACTCCCGTTTACCTGCCAGTAGCAGTCTGTATTTGAGTCTGAATCTTGGTGAAAGTGTCTACTGGGCAGGTTTTGTGCCAGCTATCTGTCAAAAACGGCAAGCTACCCCTGCCGTACTTGGCAGTTACTGGTGATGGACAGCAAGATAACCTGTAGTTTACCAACCAGTGCAGGTGGTGCTGTTGCGTGATAGCCTTCAGGGGGGTGGACAATGAATCTCGCGGGTGTTGCAGTCAGCTGTAGAGCAAGTCCTAAGGAACAAAGTGATATGCTTAAAAAGTGCAGCCTTGCTCTGGTGTTTCCGCAATTTGAATAAACGTATGCCCCGCTGCGCAGATTGGCGGTAAGCGGAATTCTCGTTTTTTCGGCCCAGCTGGCCCCAGCACTGGCTCTCAGATATTTGTCCTGTATCTCTGCAAGGCCGTGCTAGCTTGTGCCTTGTATCTGTGCGGTGTACATGCAGCAAGAGCGAAGTATTGCTGCAGTGAGATTGTGCTGTCTCGCCCTGTACTGTGTTGGAGCGGTGAAATTGGCATTCTGGGACCTGGGGTAACTGATGTGACCTTCAGCATACTGTACCACATAAAGGCCTCACCGCGGGCTCATCTGCGTAGCTGATTCCGCTTGATAGTGTTGTTGTGAGTCGAAATGTGCTGCCAGTCGCTGCTGTGTGGTTGCTCTTTTGTCCGTGGTTGGCTGACGTAACCGTTGACTGTGTTTCTGGCGCTGCTGAGCCTCTCAGGGAGTCTTTGGACCGAGCTACACGAGAACAGCCTGGCAAGCCTCGTAACTTTGTGTGAAGGAATGCGCACATTAAACGCAATTGCTTTGCATAAGAACCGCTGCACACGAGTGCGTCTGCTTGGGCTGAGCCGGCGTGAACCCCGAGAGCACAAACCTGTGTCAACCCCTGTGTGCCAACCCCTGCCTGTGTCTCCCCTGACCTGCTGCACGACGACTGACGTCCGTGTTCTCTCTGGAAACACGGACGATTGCGGCCTTGTTTTCAGTGAATCAATGCTAATGCGTATGTACGTTCTTTGTCAGCTCTGTAGCCCCTGTGCAACTCGCCGCTTTGATTTAGTTTAGCAGTCAGCAGGAGTGTCAGCATCTGCTGTGCTGGATTCTTGGTTTCTTCTAGCGGCTTCATCTTGCTCTGCAATTCAAACAGCTGAACTTGTATGTTTGTCAAGTAAAAGTTTCAGCTTAGCAGAGAGGCTGGAGCAGCAGCTGAGGGCTGGTGTGATGTTCCAGATCAACAACAGGTGTGTGGGCCACACTGCAGCACCCAGCAGGAGCATCGCCCCATGGAGCATTCTCAACATTATGATTTCACTTGGTGAATGCATTGGAGGCCCCCTGCACATCCAGATCAGGCTCAGCACAGAACAGCCTTGGCAGCAGCAGTAGCAGTAATTGCAAGAATAGTGCCACTAAGCTGCATGAGACCCACAGCAGAGCTACACAGCAGAAGCAGCCAGCATGCATGGTGCTGGATCAGCATTTGAAAACCGAAGCAACTGCTCCCTGCCCTTCCTGCAGGTACTTACAGCCAACATTCAACACTAAGGAGGCACCGACGACGACACGAGTCGAGCCCCCCACCATGACAACCAGATGCAAGGAGCAGATGAGACCCATAGGTGGGTGAGACTGTGTGTCACGCAGCAGCAGCAGAAACGTATGCCAGCACCACAGGCAGCCCTTGATGAGGCAGAGCAACCGTGCAGTTGAAGGGTGCCAAACCACAATCGCTGCTACGACGCACAAGCGTACAGCGCTCAGCTGAGCTCAAGGCAGTGTAGTTGCCACCAACAGCAGTGAATGCCTCCCAAGTGTCTGGCAGTGTGGTGGTATCAGATGCAGTCCTGCTGCCTGGCATAGGCATTCAAAGTAGCATACTGCCCCTTGGACCTCTGTGGGGTAGCGTTCGTGTTGGGGTATAATTGCATACACTGCAGCAGCCAGCTGTGCGTCTCCTCATCCATGTGGACTATGCACGTGCTCAATGGACCTCTTGCATTAGTTGAGTGGGGTGGATGAAGCAGCAGCTGCCATCCCTGAGGCAGGAGGCTGGCTGCTTCGCTGTGCACCATGGGGACCCCAGTCGCTGCAGATGATGAAGTGCTCTGTGTGCCTCAGCCAGCAGCAACATATCTGTCCTGCAGCCCATGCACAGCTCCCTGAACATGTCATCGTTATGTGCTGTTGTAATGTATGTGGTTGGCTGGATGGATGTCCTGGACCCCCCTTTGTGTGCAGGTGCATTGCGGCGAAACAAAGGCGACATGCGCAAGGCGGGGCGAACATGCGGGCAGCACAGCAGCACAGCAGTGATGAGATGCCACAAGATAGTCGACCCCACACCATATGCAGGCCACACTGGTTGCTGCAAGCAGCAGCTTTACTACAACTGCAGCTGCCAGCCAGGCGCACAGCACGTGGCCATGCTTGGGGGGCGGAACCGCCAACCCCAGCGAAACAGCCCTCAACGGCCACCATGTGCAGCAGGAAGGGCAGCAGCTGGCAGGGGGTGCTGTATGGATTGTGTGATGCTGAGCAGTTGATTGAGCTATATGCTGTAGAAGCACATAGCCTTGACAAGCCTGAACATGCTGTTGTGTTTGAGGGGTTGACCGTGTGCCCTGCGTCAAACCGCGAAAATGTCATTGTTGCCGCGGCACGCAGCTTGGTAATCAAAGTGAACGGCCAAGGGCACAGTACTATAGTACTGACACATGCCAACAGTTGTGACAGTAGCCTTGCTGAAATGAGGCTCAAGGACCAGTTGTATGCTCAAGAGGTCCTGGGGTAGGTTTGAGTGTGTTGCGGTTGTTGATGGTTGAGGACATCAGCAACACAACAGCCCTAGCTGCCCTATGCAAAAGATGCCAAGCAGCCAGGCGACAATGGTGACAGTGCCATATGCCAAGGCCAAGCAAGGTGGCACAGTAGTGACGGTGTGCGGACCGTGAGGGTCATGTTGCCGGTGGTGGGGGGGAGGGGGGTGGCGGCCCAGAAACTGTCATTGGCGACGGCTGCTAGCACAGGCCATGAACACTGGTAAGGCTAGGGTGGGTGCACTAGCGCTGCTGAGTGTGACACAATGGCGCACTGTGCCGGGGCCCTTGGAGCCCTGTTGGTGCCAAGTCAGTGCACAGCCCCAGACACAGGGGGGTGGACAATGAATCTCGCGGGTGTTGCAGTCAGCTTAGAGCAAGTCCTAAGGAACAAAGTGATATGCTTAAAAGTGCAGCCTTGCTCTGGTGTTTCCGCAATTTGAATAAACGTATGCCCCGCTGCGCAGATTGGCGGTAAGCGGAATTCTCGTTTTTTCGGCCCAGCTGGCCCCAGCACTGGCTCTCAGATATTTGTCCTGTATCTCTGCAAGGCCGTGCTAGCTTGTGCCTTGTATCTGTGCGGTGTACATGCAGCAAGAGCGAAGTATTGCTGCAGTGAGATTGTGCTGTCTCGCCCTGTACTGTGTTGGAGCGGTGAATTGGCATTCTGGGACCTGGGGTAACTGATGTGACCTTCAGCATACTGTACCACATAAAGCCTCACCGCGGGCTCATCTGCGTAGCTGATTCCGCTTGATAGTGTTGTTGTGAGTCGAAATGTGCTGCCAGTCGCTGCTGTGTGGTTGCTCTTTTGTCCGTGGTTGGCTGACGTAACCGTTGACTGTGTTTCTGGCGCTGCTGAGCCTCTCAGGGAGTCTTTGGACCGAGCTACACGAGAACAGCCTGCAAGCCTCGTAACTTTGTGGAAGGAATGCGCACATTAAACGCAATTGCTTTGCATAAGAACCGCTGCACACGAGTGCGTCT
This sequence comes from Desmodesmus armatus, assembly GCA_007449985.2. Classification (NCBI taxonomy): domain Eukaryota; kingdom Viridiplantae; phylum Chlorophyta; class Chlorophyceae; order Sphaeropleales; family Scenedesmaceae; genus Desmodesmus; species Desmodesmus armatus. Next base: position 17,773 of record VIIQ02000801.1, read on the forward strand.
GCTTGGGCTGAGCCGGCGAAACCCCCAGAGAATCATTGTCCACCCCCTGTGTCTAACCCCTGACCTGCACCCTGACTGACGTCCGTGTCTCTGCGGAAACACGGACGATTGCGGCCTTGTTTTCAGTGAAATCAATGCTTGTAATGCGTACGTTCTTGTCAGCTCTGTAGCCCCTGTGCAACTCGCCATCTTGATTTTAGCAGTCAGCAGGAGTGTCAGCATCTGCTGTGCTGGATTCTTGGTTTCTTCTAGCGGCTTCATCTTGCTCTGCAATTCAAACAGCTGAACTTGTATGTTGTCAAGTAAAAGTTTCAGCTTAGCAGAGAGGCTGGAGCAGCAGCTGAGGGCTGGTGTGATGTCCAGATCAACCAACAGGTGTGTGGGCCACACTGCAGCACACCAGCAGGAGCATCGGCCCCCATGGAGCATTCTCACATTATGATTTCACTTGGTGAATGCATTGGAGGGCCCCCTGCACATCCAGATCAGGCTCAGCACAGAACAGCCATTGGCAGCAGCATAGCAGTAATTGCAAGAATAGTGCCACTAAGCTGCATGAGACCCCACAGCAGAGCTACACAGCAGAAGCAGCCAGCATGCATGGTGCTGGATCAGCAGTTGAAAACCGAAGCAACTGCTCCCTGCCCTTCCTGCAGGTACTTACAGCCAACATTCAACACTAAGGAGGCACCGACGACGACACGAGTCGAGCCCCACACACTGACAACACCAGATGCAAGGAGCATATGATGAGACCATAGGTGGGTGAGACTGGTGTGTCACGCAGCAGCAGCAGAAACGTATGCCAGCACCACAGGCAGCTGCCTTGATGAGGCAGAGCAACCGTGCAGTTGAAGGGTGCCACACCACAATCGCTGCTACGACGCACAGCGTACAGCGCTCAGCTGAGCTCAAGGCAGTGTAGTTTGCCACCAACAGCAGTGAATGCCTCCCAAGTGTCTGGCAGTGTGGTGTATCATATGGTCAGTCCTGCTGCCTGGCATAGGGCATTCAAAAGTAGCATACTGCCCTCTGGACCTCTGGGGGTAGCGTTCGTGTTGGGGTATAATTGCATACACTGCAGCCCAGCTGTGCGTCTCCTCATCCATGTGACTATGCACGTGCGCAATGACCTCTTGCATTTAGTTGAGTGGGTGGATGAAGCAGCAGCTGCCATCCCTGAGGCAGGAGGCTGGCTGCTTCTTCGCTGTGCACCATGGGGACCCCAGTCGCTGCAGATGATGAAGTGCTCTGTGTGTGCCTCAGCCAGCAGCAACATATCTGTCCTGCAGCCCATGCACTCTCCCTGAACATGTCATCGTTATGTGCTGTTGTAATGTATGTGGTTGGCTGGAATGGATGTCCTGGACCCCCCTTTGTGTGCGGTGCATTGCGGCGAAACAAAGGCGACATGCGCAAGGCGGGGCGAACATGCGGGCAGCACAGCAGCACAGCAGTGATGAGATGCCACAAGATAGTCGACCCCACACCATATGCAGGCACACTGGTTGCTGCAAGCAGCAGCTTTACTACAACTGCAGCTGCCACCAGGCGCACAGCACGTGGCATGCTTGGTGGGCGGAACCGCCAACCCCGCGCAGCGAAACAGCCCTCACGGCCACGCATGCAGCAGGAAGGGCAGCAGCTGGCAGGGGGTGCTGTATGGATTGTGTGATGCTGAGCAGTTGATTGAGCTATATGCTGTAGAAGCACATAGCCTTGACAAGCCTGAACATGCTGTTGTGTTTGAGGGGTACCGTGTGCCCTGCGTCAAACAACCGCGAAAATTGTCATTGTTGCCGCGGCCGCACAGCAGCAGTGGTTTGGTAATCAAAGTGAACGGCCAGCACAGTACTATAGTACTGACACATGCCAACAGTTGTGACAGTAGCCTTGCTGAAATGAGGCTCAAGGACCAGTTGTATGCTCAAGAGGTCCTGGGGTAGGGTTTGAGTGTGTTGCGGTTGTTATGGTTGAGGACATCAGCAACACAACACCCTAGCTGCCCTATGCAAAAGATGGCCAAGCAGCCAGGCGACAATGGTGACAGTGCCATATGCCAAGGCCAAGGCTAGGGTGGCACAGTAGGTGACGGTGCCCGCCGTGAGGTCATGTGCCGGTGGTGGGGGGGGAGGGGGGTGGCGGGCCCAGAAACTGTCATTGGCGACGGCTGCTAGCACAGCAGGCCATGAACACTGGTAAGGCTAGGGTGGGTGCACTAGCGCTGGGCTGAGTGTGACACAATGCGCGCACTGTGCCGGGGCCCTTGGAGCCCTGTTGGTGCCAAGTCAGTGCACAGCCCCAGACACAGGGGGGTGGACAATGAATCTCGCGGGTGTTGCAGTCATCTGTAGAGCAAGTCCTAAGGAACAAAGTGATATGCTTAAAAAGTGCAGCCTTGCTCTGGTGTTTCCGC